>JAMQGT020006394.1:0-12032 GCA_024447675.2 Pterophyllum scalare | reverse complement strand
TTATGTTAGTCTATTCGTTCAGTTACGTATTGCTCTACATGTTCACAGCTCTTGATGTGGTTCGGTGAAGTACTCCAGTGACTGCAGTAAACCTAATCTGAGTGCCACAGAGTTGGCGCAATCTGGCCAGTTATAGTCTTAGATATGACCCATAGATAACTGTACCCTGTCGCATAATCAGAAATGCATGTTCATGTACTCATGTAGAGTCACACAGGTAAGGATAAATCTCATAGTATGATACCTGAAGGTTCTGTGCTGTATTGAGTACCCTACTCATTCCTTATCAATTTCCTGTGTGGAAATAAAGTAGCCCCATGTGCCGGGTTTGAGCCTTCGACACCACTGTGTTATTATCTCCGAATCTGTACACAGTGTAGGCGCCGAGTTAAAAAAAGAAAGAAAGAAAAAGGTTAGCATGTGTCTCAGGTGTTTAAACACTCCACTGCCATGAGTCTCTAACTTCAATGCTTCACAATGCACAACTTGATAAAAGGAAATTTATAAGCTTGAAGGCAATTGTCAAATGGACTTGGACAATCTGGGACTGGTTCTCAGTTCCCATCTCACATCACATGAGGCTCATATGAAAGGAAGAGGGCCAAAGTCACGCACTCACTCATACATGCAAACACATGCCCCAGCTCACAGGCACACTCGCACACATATTCATGCTCACTGACGCCGTACACAAAGCATTCCAACAGCACGCACACCGGTGGTCAGCCACGTATTTCCTTTCACTATTGTGTACATGCTTACGCAAATCACACACACAGAAACTCAAGTTTGCACGCCAGTCTTGACAACACCTTTAGTCCAGACTTTTAGTCCTTTATCGCTTTCTTTGTGCAGCATCTCACCTAAACTTCACTCTGCTTTGACTGCAGTCAGACTTTGTTTGACCACCTTCTTTTTTTAAAGATATATAATATGTAATCCCACGCTGCTATATGAGAAGAACAGCTGGAGGTTTACTATAGGCAGCTAAAGGCTAATAATACACTTCTATTTTCAAGTGATCAATCAGTCATTTCACTATGCATTCAGTGTCACAGTATTTCTTACAGCCTCTCACAAGTCATAACAGCTATTCATATCACCCAATATTCATTCACTCTGAAAAGCTCATTCTCCATCAGGTAAATACTGAAAGAGCTGCAGAGGCTCGAATGCACTCAGTCCTGTATTTATTTTAAACAGATACAATCATCAGCAATGAAAGTGGCACCAGACAAAGCAAAGCTGAGTGAGAAGAGGACACAGAAAAAGTGAAGAAAAAAGGGCTATGGACAGAGAGGAGAATGAATGGCCACGTTTATAAGGAGAGACGTAGGTGATTAACCTACTTCATTGAATGAGATTACTAGACATTAGGACTGGGCCATTGCCTTCAGACAGGTGTGTGCAGGTATGCTTATGTGAGTGAGTGTGTGTAGTTGTGTAGTTTTCCATGCGTGACTATGTGCGTAATGGCCCTGCGTATTTTTAGCAAACACTTCAAGTTTTTTTTTTTTTCCTGGAAATTGCAGATGGGAATCTGCTTTCATCTGCCAGGAAGCCTGACTAAAGAGGCCTACGTGTAAAGCTGGACCCGAGGCCAAACACAGAGTGACCTCAGACTGTGACCACAAGGTTGATTACAAGAAGTAAAAAAAAGACAATAAACTACAGGCGAGAATTACTGAAATACAATCACAGGCCACTTTTCCTGCGTTCCACTTGCCTCAGCAGTCGAAATGTCGGAACTGGGAGTTACGTCACACTCAAGTTGAGCGTGTGCCTGAAGTAAATTCAGAAAAACAACAGAAAAAAATGATTTTTTTTTTTTGCTTGTTTTGTTTTACTGTACCACTACCAATACAGTACAATGCTTTTGCACTTTAAAACACCTCGGGACCTTGCAGTGCTCTGCGTATGGCTTATTTATCCAGTCACAAATACACGACAGTAGTACTACAGATAGCAAGTTTTATAGTTTTACTAATGTTTATGTGCACTCCCGCCATCTTGGATGAATAAGTCGGGGTTGGTGGGGCTGCTCCAACTTTCCGAGTTTGATGTCTGCCTTGAGGGAGTGTTCCAGTTAAGGATTTTGACTGGGAACCTCAAATGGAATGCACCATGTATTAGACACACCTGTTCAAATGCTCATTAATGCAAATATCTAATCAGCCAATCACATTTTGCAATTCAATGTATTAAAGCATGTAGACATTGTCAAGACCACCTGCTGAAGTTCAAATTGAATGAATGGGGAATGTTTTTTTAAGCTACCACCATCTTAATAGGATTTTTTCCTGTTTATTTGTGCTGCAAATGTTGCCCTGCCCTCCAACTACTTGTGCAGCTTAAAAATTGAGACTGAGTAATGCTCCATTTACAACCGCATTCAAATCCTCACATTACCTCTGCAAAGTACTAAATAAAGATGAGTTTAATGGGTCTCACATGGGCTTTCAAGTCGCTCTTTCATCCAGTTTTTAAAAATCCTTTTCCATTTCTTTCCAGCTTTATTCTGGAAACATTGAGGTGGTCGTCCTGACCGAAGAAGACATGGTCAAGATGACCCACTGAAGTTTAAACCGAGCATCAGAATGGGAAAGAAAGGTAATTTAAGTGACTTTTAACATGGCGTGGTGTTTGGCACCATATGGGCTGATCTGAATAAACTACTGATCTACTGGAATTTTCCCAAACAATCATTTCTTGGGTATGCAGAAGATGGTCTGAAAAGAGAAAATGTCCAGTGAGCAGCAGTTCTCTGGGTGAAAATGTCCGTTGATGCCAGAGGACAGAGGAGAATGGCCGGACTGCTTCGAGCTGACAGGAAGGCAACAGTAATTCAAATAACCACTTGGTACAACCAAGGTATGCAGAAGAGCATCCCTGAATGCACAGCACAGCGCTTTGATGCTTCATTTATTGTACGACTCTGTAAAGCTCACCCTGAAAATGTGAGCGTTTCACCCATATTAGTGACTAAAAATAGACCTGCAGTGTAAATGTATTTAGGAGTATGCATGTGATTAAAAAATATGACATTAAACCCATGCAACCGCCAGTTTTTTTAAACAAAAAGACTGATAAACACAACAGTAGCAGAAGTGACGATGCTGTTATTAAGTGGGGTCCGCCTACACATACACGGCGAAGAGCAAACAGGCTGAGCTGTTACAGAGACAGTGAGTTCCAGGTAGAGCGAAAGGAAATGTTTTTCTAGCGTCCAAAACAGCAATGCTTGGTCCTGTAACCAACCTTTACTGGGAAAAAGCTGTTTGGAGTCCTTCATCAAACCACCTGATCGACAAGCTCCAAAGTGAAGAAAAGCAAACTTTGTAGCTGTTTGTTTCACACAGCAAAAAAAAAAAATCTACAGTAAAGCTACAGAAGTTAAAATAGAACATACAAATAAACTATTAACTTAGTCTGACACAATATTTAAATTAGACAGCTTGCTGAAGGCTGATGGCAGCCATCCTGCTTTATATGGCAGTGACATCTGCAGCAAGCAGCGGTCATGGGGTGTACTAGACCATACTTATTTCAAGGTTTTAGTAACATTATTTAGCTGATTTATATTAATAAAAATAGAAATACATTTTATAAATCAAATTCTATTAATATTTTAAAATATGAAAAAAAAAAATTTCCCTCTCAGGTCTGTAAAAATATAAATGGGCCAGTAAACTCTGAGTCACTGACCGTTTGCTGTTAGGCTGGACACTAAATTATTATTAAGATTAATTATTAACATATACACTATCAGAATGTCTGTTTTCTGCAGCAGGAAATGTTGCATCAAAGCACAGGACAAATGTCAGTTGTGAGAATAGTGTTGTGCTCCTTTTTCTTCATTGCAGCCACCACACGCTCCTTTAAAGGCTTAAAACCACACATATTCATTGATTCACTAGCACACTTTAACAAGCAGACATGCACAAAAACACATACACATGAACACACACCATATCTAACTCACCCAGGAGATGCAACACTGTGAGAACTGTTTTTTAAAAGAAATTTAAGAAAACGTTTTCTTCCAAAAAAACAAAAAAAGCTCCATTGGTTTCCATTTTAGAAACAAACAGTTTATTTTAAAAGATGTGTTTTTCTCTTTTGAAGATTTACTATTGCTCATTAATAACACAAAAGTATTTCTTGTCCCATTACTCAATTCATTGATTGAATAATCAATTAAATGCTCTATTACTAAAAAAATCTATAGCTGCAGCCCTATTTTAAATGCCACAGCCTACTTGGATACGGTTGCCGACCATGTCCATCCCTTTATGACCACCGTCTCACAAAGCTCAAATCATCCCAAACTGGTTTCATAAAACATGAAAGTAAATTTGCTGTACTCAAATGGCCCCCTGAGTCTCCAGATCTCAATCCCATGCAGCAAGCAGCAACTTTGGGTGAGACTGGTGATTTAACTGGGATTTAACTGCCTTGAGGTGACTGATGTTGTGATTCGGTGCTATATAAATTTAAGTGAATGGAAATGAACTGGTGGCCTGAGAGATTTGTATCATTGATGTGGAGCAACACAACTGTGCAGCAACTGTGTGACACTGTCATGTCAATATGGACCAGATGCTTCCAGCACTTTGGTCAATCAATGCAACAAAGAATTAAAGCAGTTCAGAAGACATAAAGGGAGTCCAACCCAGCACCAGCAATGTGTACTTAATAAAGCAGCCAGCTAGGGTAAATCATGTTTTCGTGATTTCAGATTTCAGCAAGTAAAGTGCACAGAACACACCCCACCAAACACACCACAGTTCAGCTGCCTCTGTACAACAGAACATCTGAGCCCCATTATATACATTAGCGCCCCAACAAACCAGCTCATATAACTATTAAGAACTTGTAAAAAATAAAATAAAATAAAAATATGTATCAAATTTTTCTTTACAAGGGATCCATGTGTTAATGATGAAAGTTAGCATGGACAGTTTATAGGCTCGGGCGCAGCTGTGTTTTCACACTCATGCTGCTGTACCAAGAGGCAGCACTGGATCGTAAAGACCTCTTGAGCTGTTCACGCACACACGGAGAAACAGACAAAAGCACGCACATGTACTCACACACACAAACACTGTTAATAGTACCATTAAGGAAATTTGTTTGCTACTAAAAAATGAAGCAAATACTTGTGGGATTTAGTCAGTAATGGTTGTTGTAAAGAAGAGAGCTTCTCTTACAACAGAATTTACTACACATTACTAAGTGCTGTGCTTTAATATGTGAACGGAGAGGAAGCCTTCTTCCTTTTATTATCAGACAAGGCTGTGAAAGCTTGGGTGAATATGCTTACCTGTCTGAGCATGTGTGCGTTTGTATGAGTGAATATGTGAGTGTGTGGTCTTACCTCAGCGTCTTGATTCGGCAGACTGTAGGTTCTCTGCAGAGCGCGCAGTAATGCCACACTTAACTCCGATTCCTCCAACAGAAGTTCCAGAAGCATCACTAGCTGCTCCACGTGAATCTGAGGAGACAATGGTTTATGATATTAATAGTCCTGACTAATCTAGCCATCCTCATAAAACATATTGAGGATTATTAAATTGCCCAAGCAAAAAAAAAAAAAAAAAAAAAAGTCACATTTTCCTTACACCAGCAGCTTCAAATGACCAAACTTGGAAAATTATGAAGACTGGCAGCATCATTTACATGTTGGATACCGTGAACCCACACACAAGCACATTTGCATTATTTTCCGCAAGTTAAATTTTCCTCTTCGTGCAATGAAAGCTTTGATGAAAAAACACATCAATAAAAGTCAGGCAATTAATCCCGCCTTTCAAACGGAGGAAATGGTAGAATAATAAAACAGCTGAAGTGGTGATTAAATAAATATGCTAAATCAAGCGAATCTTGTACAGCTGGGAAATATTACAGAATAGGAAAAAGACATATGAAGGGAAAATATTAGGGCAAAGAAATTAAGTTGTCTTTTTTGATTTTGTCCTATTCAGGGACACACTTTGGGGGAAAAAAAGAGATCTTTTACAACATTTCTTCTTGTAGGTTATATGACTGCAGTGAAATCCCCCATTGTATCAATGTCAGAGACTAAAAGGTTTTCAGGAAAAACTAAATGCCTGACTGCTGCTTCCTAATCGTACACATACTGCTTGTGTTATCCTGAGGTAGACCTGAAGGAAACAATCTATTTTCTTCTGATGATTGCCATCTTCAGGGACAGTGAGTTTAGATGAGTATTCTAAGGATGGATGTGGGCAGCGATATGAGAGAGTGGCTTCTTCCTCCGGAGACAGCTGTGCCCAGCCTTGCCTGCCTCTCTCTTGGATACACCCAGCACTACCGACCACACTTTTTCTTTGGTCCCAGTCTGGGACACAATTAATGGCTGAAGGCCCCGTAGAGACTAATGTGAAAATAAGTATGAAGTGTGTGTGCAACTGAGAGAAGAAGAGAGCATGGAAGCGAGGAGAAAGCGACACAGAGGAGAAAGCCACATTCTGCTCTTTCTGGATGAGATTACCTCCTTCTATTGAGGTTAACACAGTCAGCAAATGTATGATGAATAGCTACATTTGTGCAATCTGCTGAAAGCTATTTATGGTAAAACAACCTCCTTAGTGCTGCTGGGAAATACCTGATCTAAAAACCAGGAAGTACTTTAGCATGTACCTGTTGAAGCTGAGGGAATAACACCCAGACTCAAGCTGGAAAACATTCAAATCAAACATTACTATCACTGCTACACACACAAATACGGACGATCATCCAACTCTGTGGAAAATCTGATATCCAGTCTTTCCCTTCACCCTCTGTTGACTCTCTTCACTTCTCATCCCTCCTCCCTCCAATTTGTGAAGGCTGAGTGTTTTCTAAAGTGGCGTCTCCATCTCTAAAGAGTCTCTTTGGGGCCCACCCATGATCCTTCTCACTCTCCCACCCTTCCCTTTGAAAAGTGAGGAGCCAGCGCTTTCTTTGTCTTTCTCTCTCTAACTCTCTCTTTCACATCCCTCTGCGGTGACTGTGAGGGCCTGTTGTCTGTTGTATGTATTTGTGTTGCCATGGTGGTAATCAATATGTCTGCAACAGTGGCTCCAAAAGCAAATTCCTGGTCAGTGATGGTACATTACAAACCAGGTTACATTGTTATTATTATCCTGGCACACACACACACACACACACACACACACACACACACACACACACACAGAGTCTACACATATTCACAGACAGAAACACAATCATTTCCCTCGTCACTTATAACATCACCATGGTGAAGTTACCGTCACATCACACCAACACTGCCTAACACACTTCTACAAAAACACAAACTAAGCCCAGTTATTAAAGTACTTGAGCTACTTTATACTCCATTTCTCTGTAATTCACAGGAGAATATTGCACTATTTCTTTTTTTAACCTTACCATGTACATGATTTGTTAACCCATGATTTTGAAACTGGCACAGCAAAGATCATCTTTACTACTGCAAAAACAAAACAAAACATTAAAACTCCAAGATCATTTGAACACATTCCATACCAAATCAAACACTTTTTCCAACTTCTCCAATAATTCCCCAAAAATTAGAAACAAAATAAAAGAGTGCCTGTAAACCTCTAAAAGAGTTACATGCACTCTTTTAGATGGGGTGGTTACAGAAGAGGATTAGAGTCACATGATGTTTTTTTCAGAGAATAAGAAGTAGTCATCTTTATTAGGCCAGTGTCTGCCACAATAAACCATATGCAAAGTAAAATAAGACTTTAAATTAATTTTAAATACTAAGGTAAACAAAAAAAAGACTCTTCAGATCTGTCAGTGTTTTTAATTTCAATACCTGAGTCACAGTCTGCCCCCTCACTATTTCTAAATAGCTTAATAAAATCACTAAACTTGCTGTGCAACTTTTATTAAAGTGTGCATAATTTAAAAAATAGTATCCTTACAACTTTTTTTTGGGGGGGGGGTTACATAAGGCTATCAGCTGGTTAATAAAAAAGTGACAACATCTGACTACTCACTCAACTGCTCTACCTCATTTTCTTTTAAGCCTTGCTTAAAGCCTTGCTGAGGAGCCTGGGTCAGGTGGAACTCTGAAGTGAGTGGTGTAGCACTTCACAATGGTGTCTCCTCCTACACCTATGGGATTGACTGTGCAAATTATGTAACATTATGTAAATGTATATGGAAGGGCTCATTAATGTTATCACAATTAAATTAAATCCACTTTTATGCGTAACTTCCAGTTTTGTATTACGCCTTGATAACTGCTGTACAACTGGGTTTTCAGAAAGTTTAACTTCAAATTCATGCCCAAATATGTGTTTTAGGGTGGCCTGCGTGTGGATGTGTGTGTTAGTGGATGAGCAAGAGGAAGAGAAAGACCAGTTGTGGGCAAAAGGTGAACTCTACAGCTGAGTCCTCCCTTATTAATGGGTAGAGCCTATAGAATGCCACACCAACACAAACAGCCGATAGAAGCAGGCAAACACACACACACACACACACACACACACACACACACAGTCTCACGTCAAGGCTAGGTCACTGGTACCTAACAATAGCATTTAATAGTAGAGTGCTGAAAGCCCCACTGAAGGGGGAAACGTATCCCTCTCTAGCTCTGTGATTTATGTGAAAAGTTCACCACACACACACACACACACACACACGCAATGAAGAATTTGCCCAAATTAAAAAGCCTTATATTCCTATGCTGTCTGTTAAAATTAAGGAATGACAGAAGTGAGATACAGTCTCTCCCTCTCAGATGCACAGACGCACACATTCATCCACATACATCCAAAGACTTCATACATAAATCAATCTACTCACCAATAGACTAACTCCATTTCTTTACAAACCACTAACAGGGGTCAGCTGAAACCAGCTGTATACTGAATTACGCCTTTCAAGGACCTCTGGGAAATACTGCTGCTGAAATGTCTCCTCTCATGCTGACCTCTAAATCTCCACAGAACAATGACACATGCACCCACATGCACACATGTATGCACAAATATAGACTGTTTGCCTCAGTGACTGGCAGCTCAATGAGACACAGGATATGATATCCACCCCAAACTATAAATGAAATAAAGTATATATAGCCTTGTGTGTAGGTGTATAGGTGTGTGTGTGTGTAGGTGTGTGTGTGTGTGTGTGTGTGTGTGTGTGTGTGTGTGTGCGGGCACACTGTGGTATACATGGTATTCCCATGAGAGCGGGAAGAAATTGAGAGAGTCAAAAGCAGCTACCTTTTGTGTGTGTGTGTGTGTGTGTGTGTGTCAGTACATACGTGTGGGCGTATAGGACTATGGGACTTGTATTAGTCATACTACAGCTTCTGCATAACACATTTGCACAGCACAAAATGAACTGAAGCTCAGTAGATGTTTTATAGTGATGTTTCTATCCTTAATGCAGATCACCTAGAAATAAGGAGGTGCCACTGACTCCACGGCACCTCCTCTTTTAAAATAGCCAATAATGCAGAAAAAGGATTGTCCATTTTTTTTCTTTGAAGAAAAGGTACATCTTGAATCTTTTCTGTGCCTATCCAACAATCCATCACTTGTTCAGCATTTCCATGGCAACGGCACTTAGCACCACTCTTGTTCTGTACAGTACATAGGACAGCGAGCCCGTGTCAATTTGCAGCAGCGTTTATGCATGTACAAATTGATTCAAAACATTAATCTACCCCTTACATCTTCTGTGCGCAACTAGGTCATGAGCTCTACTACTCTTTTATTCTCTTGTTACCTCAAGCAGCCATTCGCCATTTACAATCACATTACAACAAGAACCTCAAGTAACCCCGGCTAAGTGGATCATCCCTGCTTTCTTCCACATTTCTGTTTTCTGATTTGAATTTTTTTAAAAAACACTTCTATTTTTATGCCTTTTTTTCACTGGTGTGTTTTTGGAGCATTATGCCATTTTCCACTCCATTATAATTGGTTAGGTGTAAACAATTATGATTCTAAATAAAAATAAATGTGAAAATAGAAATGACGAAAGCAACAGTAACAGGAAACAAAGACAAACAGCAGATAGGAGACAACAGATACGAGAGGCAGAAAAAACAGAAAGACGCCAACAGACCTGCGTTTAACATCCTACATCCTAAATCAATTTGTCAAATTAAAGGCTGTAAAATGGAAAGATTTGGTAGATTAAATCAGCTCGAGCTATGTACAAAACAAAACAAAAAACAAAACAAAAAAATCAGTTATAGCCAGGAAGCATTGGAAAGTTGTTTGGAAAGAGAGAGTCTATATGATTCTAATTTATAGGAGGTATTTATTTACTTATAGCTGACATAATGCAGTGAGGATGTGACAAATTGTGCAAAAACTGCTATGTAGGGATGGTTTAAAAGAAAGGTGAGTTATTATTTAGTTCCTGCTTTGTTTCCGTGTTGCTCTAATTCTTTTCTGAAGTTATCTTTCAAGAATAAACTAACTGTATGGTTGAAGGTGTTGTCATTGCACAGGTCACCTGGTGGGAGGCAACCTGACACCGAACAATCACAGTCCGACTCGGACTGACTCCAATCACTCTCAGACAGAATGGCAAAAGGTTTGCAAATCATTGCTATAAACACAGACAGATTGCTAACATGTTGTAATCAAGCTAAGTCAGTCTGTGCCGACGAGCATAACACATCTACAGCACATCGCTTTGCAATAGGGGACTCAAGTGGTTCCCAATTGGTTGTGTTCTGGTTATAAAAGAAAGGCTGCCAAGCACCTTTATCATATTGCAGTTAAATCATCATCCTGGAGCAAAGTTTGTGAATTTCTGTTTCATATCTATGAAGTTTGTGCTGGACTCTGAATGAAAGTAATTCATGCAAATTTCTCTTTAATTTAAATTTCTGTGCATGTAAACAGCAACAGATTTACAACAGGTGGCAAAAACATTTGAGATTTTCACCAATTTATCACAATTAATTACCATATTATCACAGACTGCATGTCATTTTATCACCATCTTGATGCACTGAAGTCGCTTTGAAGATGGCAACTGACTGATTGGTTGCAGACCTGGTCCCTGTCTTCAAAGCAACCATTTCAAAGGCAACAAGCTTGCAAGTTCACTGCAACCACTGTTCTTCGTAGAGTGACTATAGAATTAAGGGATTTTGGGATGATAAAGAAAATTGTATGCTGCAAAGATTGCAAAGTCTCTTAAGTAAAATTCCTGATTTGTGATTTTGGGCTATATTAAATAGTCTGACTTGAATTAACGCAAATACTTTCTTTTCCTCCATTACGTCCACGCAGTCCTTCTTTCTCTACCTACCTCAGGACCACAGGGGAGAATGTCCTGCTTGTTTAGTCACATTGCATTATGGGGGTTGGAGACACTGACTAACTGTGACATTATAAAACCAAACTGTGATTTCTGAGAGGCCATTGAATCAAATGTGTGCATGCGCAGCGCGCGTGTGTGATGCCTCATTCCAGCCGCTCGGCTGCCTTTTATGTCTGTCTGACCGCAGGCTCGTAAAAACACATTCTGGCACCAGCAGCTAAAGGCCTCAACCCACGCCTCAGGTACTAAGGTTTCACTCTTTCTTTTACTCAAATCCCTCATCCCTTTCTTTCTCTTTCTGCCTCTGTCTCCATGACTGTCTGCATCCCATCTCCATACAAACTCTTTTTCACTCTTTCTTTCAGTGGTCCAAACTATGTGTCTGGCTCCTTCAATTAAAAGCACCTCCTCGCTTCTTTATCTCTTTTTGGCTATTCTTTTACAGTTGATTTAAGGGCCCAAATGTACATCTGCTCAAACTATAGTGGCAGGCCTGGGTTTTAGGGAGGAACAGTACACCAAGCAGCTGTTAAAATTCTCTCAACAGACATGAAAGCATAAACAGCGTCACAGATACACTTTTAATTAGCTTATGACTTATGCTCTATATAGCTGCACAAAATAAAAATGTGCACCAAAAAAAAGGAAAAAAATGGCAGATGGCTGGGAATAATATAGCAAAAGCAATACGTAACTGAACCAGTAAGAGGACATGA
>JAMQGT020006392.1:0-59599 GCA_024447675.2 Pterophyllum scalare | reverse complement strand
CCTGCACTTTTTTTTTTTTTTTTTTTTTTTTTTTTTTTTTTTTTTTTTTTTTTTTTTTTTTTTTTTTCTTTCCTCCCTTCCAAGGTCGCTTACATGGGCTCTGCAAAGACGCAGCGCAGAAGTCTGATGCGCGAGTTAGACCAAGCTAGCGTCTCTGAGCAGCTCCGACAGAGAACCATAGCAGCCGTGCAGAAAGGTGACAACAATAATGGGCATAATGGACCAAAAAATATGGCGGGTGTAGTTAAGGAAATAAGGATAGCAATAAGGAAAAAAGTTCCCTCTCTTTTCTGAAAATGTATACACGTTGAATTCAAAGACTTTTATCCTGCATGTATCCTCTAACTCTGTGTTGGGTTTCTCACCATCGCCTTCAGCCATGTGCAGAGGGTGGGGGGCAGGCGGGCCAGCAGCTCCATGGCAGCCTGCGTCTGGTCCTGGCTGTGGAGAAGCGTGTAGCTCAGCCTCTGACCCGTCAACACCAACAGCTGGGAGCCCAAACAATCCCTTATCTTCCACCTCTAACATCACCTGAGGAGGGAGAGAGAAAATGTTTTCTGAGCAGAAAAATTAGAAAACCAGACGAGTTTTCACAATCTACAGTTTGTGACTACAAATCTATTCAAATCTAAACCTAAGAAGGTAGGTTTTAATGCCTAAAAATAAGAGTGTAGTTTTCAGTAGCTAAACCTAACCAAGTAGTCTTAGTGTATAAGCAGACTTAGGTGAGTTTTTGTGATCTACAAGGAAACAGTTTTTAACTCCAAACCTCTTCTGCCCGCAGATCCAGCCCCTGGTTGTAAAGCTCACAGACAAGATGCCGCCGCAGAATGTCTGGGTTGACCTGCAGCAGGGAGCCGAGCTCTCAGACACAGCGGTGGATGGATATATATGATTCACTCTCCTCTAGGTTTATTTTGCTCTTCACCAGCTTCTGAGGGAAATCTGTGACTCTTAAGCTGCTAAACGATCCATTGTGTTTGCTGGCTAGTTACTAATTGTGTTTCAGGTATAAGGAAATATGAGGGTTCTCCTGCTGGTTAGACAGTGAGAGCAAATTAAGATGTTGGAAATTGTAATGACTCAATAGATCAAAAAATAATAATTGAAGGGGTTCATTGATAAAGAGTAGATATTTGGAGTCATCGTATAGTCAAGTTTTTGTGGTGAGCCAGTGCTTGCTTTCACTGACAATGATCTCTGTCAGCACAGTTGTCTTGGTGCTAAAGTTATCAGTATTATAGTGTCACTGAAGGCATTAGTGATGATCACATTAAACTGGGAGTCGCTGGAAGCAGAGGCCTGGCTGGCTCCGTCTTCTGTTTGTCTCTGCATCAACGCTTCCAGCCTGTGAGTTGTAGTAAGTTATTTGACAAATAGCCGAAGGCCTGTGTGGGTTGGCTCTGGCGAGGGAGAGACTTGGCCGACTTGTAGAGAGACTTCCTCTGATTATTTCTTATAGGCCTGTTTCTCAGCACAGCGACAAGAGTCCAAGTCGCCTGCAGAAACTTGCCCAGGCATCTACCCTTCTGTTTATCTGGCGTGAATGTTACTTCAAGGGATCTGAGGGGTTCTTTGTGAATAAGCCTCAGCTGTTTCGAGTCTGTAGAACAAAACTGTGCCTGTTTGTTGATGTCACCATCACCAGCGACCAACTTTTATAGCATCTGTGTTTAATTTCACCTTATGGGAGCATGTTACTATGATTTGAAGAATTACAACAACAGGATACAGATGTGACCCAAGAAGGAAGGCATTTTCAAGTGGTTTTGAAGAGCACACCATCTTATTTTTTATATATATATTTTTTGGATTGGTTTTGTCCTTTCAAATGAAAGTAATACAAAAAAGAATAAAATCAAACTGAAGGACCATTTGAAACTGGAAAAAAACTACTGAATTTGGCACAGAGCCTCTAAATGTCATCTATAGTCAGGCAAACATGGCTTCACATCTAATTTCACTTATCTCTTCCACATGAGGCATTTGTGTTATTTTAATGGCTTTTGCTTTTAAAGGGTAGTGTTACAGCTAAGTGACAACAGTCATCTGCTGCTATAAATGTTCAGCAGGGGTTGGGGGAAAAAAAGTCATCTAAATGAAGGCTATAAAAGATGCTGTTTCTCACATCATGAGATTTTTTTTTTTTTTTAGCCTCAGTTTAAGTCTCATAATCTGTGTTTTTCTTCTTTATTTCTTTAGTTTTATGTATCCTGTTGGAGGGGGCTTGGGACCGCCGCAAGGTGAGTCATTCTGCAGTCGATATTACCACTCTTTCCCTCCAAACTGTTTTTTGTAAGTGTATTCAACTGAGTTGCTTTTCAGAGAAGATGGCACATAAATGTGTTTTCTGTGAATTTGAATGGGATCATAGAATATTGCTTTTTGAAGCACACTGTCAGGATATTGAGCTTTTGAATATAAGCACTGTTTATTTTGACAAATGTTACTAGAAGTCTTCATTTTAAATAAACTAGATATTGAAAAACTGTTTTCCTAACCAGTAAAGTACGAGCACAAAGAGAGTCATTCTTCACTTCAGCCCTGCAAATAAAATTCAAAAGCCATTCCTGGTAAAAGTTTGTTGTATCTCATCTTCAGGGTTGTCATCTTTGGCAGTGATTCCCTTGATGTCCTCTTCTGAAAGGGCTGGGAAGTTAATTTAACTTAAATTTCAGTTGTGATTATGAAAACAAAATAATTGCACACATTTTCTCTACTAAGCTATCATTTTTTAACTTGTACTATGATTCAAATTCACCCCTTGCCTTTACAGCAGTGAGCTTTTGCTCCTCTGTTACGGTTCACACTCGCTTGTTGTTTAATGTCTCACTATGTAATGGGCCTCTCTGCGGATTCCTCAGAAGCGTTCCTCCAATCCTGATTGACTTGTGATTGCAACGACCACCTCAGGCAGAGCCACCCACCCTTGTGCATACCCTTGTCATACCCTCCTCTAAGTGGTCATTATTCAAACACCTCTTCTTACTTTGGACATATCTCAACCTGCATATAGGCTAGCTAGCTCAACTCACCACATGCATGAGTGTTTAGCTAACTTCTCCATCACTGGGTGCTAGATGCCAATTTTTGCTCGTCTCATCTTGAGCCCTAGTCTTCACCATAGACTGGGGCATCGTACCACTTAACCCTCTGATAAGATTGCTTTGTACGGTTTAGCACACCAGCTAACACAGTTTTCTTTTTCTGCTGTAGTTAGCGAGCCAGCTAACAAGCTGTCCTCATCGTTTGCACTCCAGTTAGTGAAGATGGACCCGTCTTTCCCTCACAGACACTGGGGATTGACTGTGCGTCTGTTGAAACAAAATATCGAGTACAGACACACACCAGGTCTGCTCGTGTTGCCTTGGCTGGAATATGCCCAGCTTGCACTCCAGACCCCCGGTTCATGTGGGCACTGCACCTGGTTCATGAAGAGTCTCCGACGATGGCTGTTTGGAGCAGATCCTTACTTGCCCACAGCTGGGATTACAGCAGAGGAGGAGAGTGTCACGGAAGCCGAATCACATGCTGGCATTAGCTGAGGCTCACGGAAGGCTCTAGCCATCATGGCGTCTGATGGAAGATGTGTTAGAGATGGATTATGGAGATGACAATGAGGACACCTCAGAGCTCCTCATAACTAGCAATGAGGAGGATGGAGATTAAATTTTCATACCCTCCTCTCAGGCTGTCAAGCCAGCCTAACACTATCACTGGCTCCTGGGAAAAGGAGGGGAGTGCACCGACTTCCTCATCTCCCAACATGGATATGCAGAACATGTCCAAACGTGCTGCATCCAGGCTACATCCTGACCACCAGATCACATTATGATCAGTGGCTCTCACACTGGGTTATGGAGGCAGTCACTTTTGCTCAGGGGTTGTAGGCACCGGGGGGCCTCCAATCTTGGTCTGGCAGCATCCTGGGCACTTGTTTAAAGGGGTGTCAATCCAGGACTGTGGCAAGCTGGTCTTTACCTCTCATTTTTGTCTGGATTTATTGGACGTCAGCGCTCCAAGTGTAGCCCAAGCAGTACTGAGTTCCTGGTCCTCACTTTGATATGTGGGCTACTCACATATTGCTTGAGATAAGCTTGTCTAGCAATACGGGAATCTATTTCCCATAGTGCGACATCGAAACAAAGGCAAGGAATGAGAACTTTAGGTTACTTGCGTAACCTCAGTTCTCAGGGTAGCATGAGTGAGATGTTTCACCGGACAGCCTTTCTAATAGTGGTTGTATGTAGCACAAGCTACTTAAGGGTGGGTGCTCTGCCCGATGTGATCGTTGTGATCACCAGCCAATCAGGATAGGCAGAATTAGATAAATGCTTCTGAGGAATACTCAGAGTAGCATGAGATATCTTACTCATGCTACTCTGAGAAGTGGAGTTACACAAGTAACCTAATGTTATTCAATTCAGTAAATTAATGTTTGAGACTCCAGTACTGACCACAGTAGTTGTGATTATGATTTTTGCTGTAATCGATTGATGTACACAGTTATGTACGTGGTGACCGAAGGGGTTAATTTTAACTTTATAATAAATAAGCAAAACGCAAAATGAAATAAGAGGAAGGCTGTGAGAAAGAAAACAAAAAAACAACTGCAAGCATGCTCGTCTTTGGACGTCAGTCTAAAAATGAAGTGGCTAAGAGGAGCACAAAGAGATGACCTAGAAGGGGAAATAGAAGTTGGCCTTAGAGATTAACAATAGATTATATTTCTGCTTTGCTTATTTTTATCCTTTCCTCTTAATTATTGGTTCTTGCAGTTGGTAAGCATGTGAGGGATCTCTGAGGATTGAGCACACTGCACCTTTGTTACCATGCTCAGCACCGGGCGCTGAAGGTCTCAGATGTATCATCATTTAGCTGTGGCTGCTCGTCCTGCTCAGGCTGTTAGCTTTGCAGTAACACCTCCAGCTAAAAAACGCACGCACCGGTGGGACAAGCGTCTCCTAGGGGTCATTATATGCTCCCGTTAGCAATGTCATTTTAGTTCGACAAATTAGAATGTGAGCAGTCTCCCAGACAAGTCATTTACACAGCCCAGTTGAGCCGTAACATGGTGAATCAGCTGGAGGTTCTATTCGGAGCTGGCTGCTCATCTCTGGTTGTCAGCTTACACAGTGTCTCTGAAAATAAACGCACACTTTTCCAATTTTTCTTCCCTCAATCCTCTTGTTTTGCTCCAAGTTGTCACAGTAGTCACCAGAGAAACAGATTTGGTTGTTGCCGAGGCTGTCTTTTTCCAGCTGCCCAGGAAATGGAAATGGATTTGCAATACTGAATCATGACTATCCTCTGGAGGCTTTTTTTTCCCCTTCAGACTTTAGACATGACATGTATTAACTTAAACTAGACTTACTTATAAAAAACAAAAAAAAAACTAGACAAATACTTAAGATATATTTATTTATCCCACAAGTTTGGAAATTCCTTTTTTAAAGCAGTATTAAAACACTAAACAACCCAAAAAAAATACAAGTTAAGCAAGGTGGCGTAGCTTAATAAAATAAAATCTGACACAAAATAGTTCAATAGCAATGAACAATATTCTCAGCGATTAATATGGATACATTAAAACAGCTCGCAGTTCTATATTCAGGTCACAGAAATGGTCTTTGGTTACACCACTCATCAATCACACAGCCAGTGCAGTCCGTCCACATTTATTCTTACTGCTTAGAGTAATGCCCAAAAAGTCTTGAAGTCACACAGTGGTCTGGGCAGTGTGAGCAACAACTCTCCATAGAACACATCAAACTACACTCACTGTGTTTCTCCTTAGCTTCTTTGGGATTACAGGCCTCACTCTGGGCAGTAGAACTATCAGTGCCATCAGCTGGTGAAGAGTCTCCATTTCCAAGATAGTAGTACGAGGAAAAACCACTAGAGAGCTTGTTAAAAAACAAAAAAAAGAAAAGGAAAAAAAAAACTAGCCAGTTCACCTTCACATAAATCACTCATAAATAAAAGAGCTCAATAAATTCAGTAAAACAAAGTGAACAGAATAAATTGGCTTATTTATATGCATTATTTTAACCATCTACACAGTGTATGATAACATGGTTTGTATGTGTTTCTGCAGGCATGGTACCCATGCAGCAACAGCAGCAGCAACAGCAGCAGGGCTTCCCCATGGTTTCAGTCATGCAGCCAAACATGCAGGGCATGATGGGAATGAACTTTGGAGGCCAGATGCCTCCAGGCGCCATCCCTATGCAGGTCAGCTTTATTTCTTATGATGTTGTGCTTGGTTCTGTTTGTATGTGTTTTTGGGTGCAATTAATAGTTCCCTGAGGGGGTTTTTGCACTTCTAGTATTTTCAGCGAACTTGCTCATTTGTGTGCAATTGATGAATACATAACAGTGAAACACTGCTGTATTGATTTAACTGATTTCATTCATGTGGAAGGCTGGATTTCGAGCTCCTCTTAGCCCCATTTGCTTAGACGTTAATCTCTTCACAAACAGTTTTAAACACCAGCACATTAACAGGAATTTATTGCTGCCTGATGATGTTTAACAAGACTTTAATCCATTAACATTTGTTTTCCTTTGAGCAATTGATATAAAGTGTAAGGAGCAGGAATGCTAATGAATTTCCTACATGTTTCTTGGGGTGGTGGTCTAACGGGGTGGTCTGACAGGGTGGAATGGCAATTGGGATGCAGACGCCTGGGATGCAGTTCTTGGGGCAGCCACAGTTCATGGGTATGAGACCAGCTGGACCCCAGTACACGGCTGACATGCAGAAGCAGATGGCTGAAGAGCACCAGTAAGACATCTTTACAGTTACGTTATATTTCCTGTTTGTGTTCGAGTAGGCAGCAGCTGAAAGGAAAAAGAAACAGAACAAGTTTGGAGTAAAGAAGCAGCGGTAAATACTTTTTATAAAACTATATTTTTGTGTCAACATTAGTTTCTGGTTACTTTTCAGAGTGTTTTTAATACACACCTAGCGTTAATCATAAGCCCGTGTATCTCTAAATTATGGTAATTTTTTTCTGATACACTGAAAGATAGGAGGTTCCTTTTCAAGTTGAAACCATTCTCCTACCTTTTAAGACATATAATCCCCTAAGCTCTAACCCCCAAACCCTTTAAAAGCTCTTGGATTAGCTGGAAAATTCATCATCATAAAGCTGAAAACTAGGTCATTTTTTTGAGCTCTTGAAAAATTAACTTCTTAGACATCTTCTCACAGGACAGCAACACTCCTAACATAAGATTAAGAATGTGGTGCTTTGCTATAGAGTAAATTACCCATTGGTATGTAAAGGAGGTGAAATGATCTCACCTATAAACATAATGCAACGGTAACTTTACTACACAAAGCATCATTACAGAATAAGTACTTTTACTTTTGACACATGAAGTAAATATTCCTCATTATATACTGCTCAAAAAATTAAAGGAACACTTTTTAATCAGAGTGTAGCAGTTAGTTAAGCTTATGGGATATTGATCTGGTCAGTGAAGTTGCAGGAGAGCTTTGTTAATCGATTTGAGCTGCTTTGGTGTTAATAAAATTTACAACAGGTGCACCAGAGGGGCAAATATGAGACAAACACCAAAAAAGGAATGATTTTACAGGTGGCCACTGAAATTTTTTCCTATTCATCTTTTCTGTGTGTTTTTTCATTAGTTTTGCATTTGGTTAGGGTCAGTGTTACTACTGGTAGCATGAGGTGATACCTGGACCCTACAGAGGTTGCACAGACTTCATGAGGGTGGCCTGAGGGCATAATGTTATCTAGTGGGTTCTATGCTCACTGCCTGCCCTGTGGAGCCTGATTGGCATTTACCATAGAATACCAGGACACCATAGGCGTACTGTGGTTTTCACAGATGAGAGCATGTTCACCCGGAGCACATGTGACAGACTTGGAATGGTCTGGAGAAGCTGTGGAGAATGTTATACAACCCGTAACCTCGTTCAGCATGACTGGTTTGGTGGTGGGTCAATGATGGTCTCGGCGGGCACCTCCTGGTACACGACAATGCCTGGCCTCATGTGGCAAGAGTATGCAGGCAGTTCCTGGAGGATGAAGGAATTGATACCATTGACTGGCCCCCATGCTTGCCTGATCTAAATCCAGCAGACCACCTCAGGGGCATTATGTTTCAGGCTATCCAATGCTTTCAGGTTGCACCTCAGCTTGACCAGGATCTCGGTGATGTCCAGGTCTGGGAGGAGATCTCCCAAGACACCATCTGTCGTCTCATTAGGAGCATGCCCCGATGTTATCAGGCATGGACACAAGCATGTGGGGGGCCACACACAAACCACTGAGTACCATTTTGAAATCCTGCAATGAAATTTTGGCAAAAGTCATTTCAGCCTGCCACATCGATTTTTTTTCCACTTTGATTTCATTTTCATTTCTGCCAAATGATATGGTATCCTTTTATTCCTAACACATTACCCAGCCCATATCAGTATAAATATCTAGCATGATTTTTTTTTTTTCCCATTGGGATTTGATGTGTTTTCAGAGTGTTCCTTAATAATTTTGACATGGATACATTTACTTACGTGGATACATTTTCTTAGATTGGTTGAATTGTTTGTGGTATTTTCATCATGTGGTGTTGCTTATTTTGCTGAAGTAAAGTATCTAAATGTTCCTTTCAGCTCTGCAAAAGAGACTGTATATTAACCTACACCAGCACTGTGGCCTTACGGATGGTAATATTGGCCAGTTAACCCTGCCCTTTGGTCTAAACTGAGTTATCTCAACAGCAGCTGGATTGTGTGCTTTCTTTTTTGAGCAGTAGATTTGTGTGAGTACACACCTGTGAGATTTGGTGCAGTCAGATGGAGTGTCACATTGAACACGGATTTGATTACATTGTTTTTCTGCTCACTACATAAAGGGAACCAAGTGAATCCTTGTTTTACGTCTCACAAGTACAATTTTTGTCCTGTAGATTGTGGGGACACCGCTGGTCCTCTGAGGATTAGTCCTAATAACACTGATGGTCCCCTGACTCTCCTTTTTAACGTCACCACCAAGTTGACATTTGTGGTTTTAAATGAAATGTCATAACTATTGGTTGGACTGCCGTGACATTTGGTTCACAGATTCATGTACCCCTCAGGATGAATTGCAATCAGTTTGATGAACTTTGTATTAAAGGCCATCAGGGCACAGTTTAAATTTGTCCAAACACCTGTAAAGCTGATGACATTCGCAGCAACTTCTGCAGTATTATATGTAGTGCTACTTGGTACATGTGAGCATGTGGAGAAGGAGGAGGAGAAGAATAAGAACGGGAAGGAGAATAATAATAAAGGGATCATAATAATATGAGGGAGAAAAAGGAGATGAAGAAGCAGTCAAAACATGGAAAACATCTTGGCTCAATAAAATAAATATATAGAACAAAATAGAATATTAACACGTTAATGCTAAATAAGCATCGGCATGTTAGGATCATATTTACGCATGCTGGTCTTATTGCTTATCTCAGAGCAGCACTGTGTCTTTGTCCAGCAGACCACACAGCTAATGCATCTTGTAGACTTGAAGTCTTTTACAATGATTTCCCAGAATAAAAACTAGCGCACTGAAGCTCCAGGGCTGCTGCTGTTCTTAGCGTAACACAGATTTGATAGACTTATGGTCTTTCTTTGTTTTTAAATATTTCCTTTTTTTTTTTAAAGATGTATTATTTTCAGACTTTTCTGTTCATTGCATATAAATACTTAAATATAAGTTAATGAACTAGGTCTTATATAGCGCTTTTCTACTCTAGTTGAGTAATCAAAGTGCTTTATACAACACGTTTGCATTCACACGCATTCACACTCCGATGAATACACCGGGAGCAACTAGGATTTCAATATCTTGCTCAAGGATACTTCATGCAAACTGGAGGAGCCAGGAATCGAACCACCAACCTTCCCATTAGTAGATGACCCGCTCTATCGCCTGAGCCTCTCGCTGTCTCTGTGCTCATGATATGATTAAAATGTATAAAGTGAAGAGTTTCGGCTTTAATTCAAAGACTATTGCTTAGGAATTAAAGCCATTTTTTAAGAGCACAGCTGTGTAATTATAGTGTTGGATTTGCATTTTCCATCTTTCTCCTCTCAGGCAAAAATACAGAGAAATACTTAATCCATATGATTCAAGGTCATGTTTATATGTAAAACAGTTTAAGTGATAAAATCTAAGTCCAGCTACATTAAGATAAGTAACCCAAAGAATTAATTTAGTGAACAAAAAAAAAAGTTTTTTATTTTTTTTTTATAAACAAAATCAAACATTATGAACCTTCAGCTGCTGTTTTAACAAGCTTTCTTTGCTCTCATCCCCTGTAAGAGCATTATATATTATGCTGGCTCTTAGTGTAATGTCTGTACTCTCCTTAACCTTTAGAAAACGTCTAGAGCAGCAGCAGAAAATGCTGGAGGAAGAGAGGAAAAGAAGACAGTTCGAGGAGCAGAAACAGAAGCTGAGGCTGCTCAGCAGTGTCAAACCCAAGGTGAGTCTCTCTCCACATCTTGTTCTCCTTGCTGTTTTTTTTCTGGCACGTCCACTGCTTGTCTTTCTGACCCTCTGGACTCTCGATATCCGGTTGTGCTGCGCTCAGACTGGGGAGAAGAGCCGTGATGACGCCTTGGAGGCAATCAAAGGGAACCTGGACGGTTTCAGCAGAGACGCAAAGATGCACCCCACTCCATCATCACAGACTCAGAAGCCAGGTACTTTAACACTAAAAAATAAAGAGATAATAGTGGGTCTGCCAGTGACTGACAAGCTGGAGCCAGAGCAGTGTAGATGCAACACAGATTGCATCATATTTTATTTATCATAATTCAATCTCTTATCTTCTGCACACCTGTCAGTCACTGTCAATTTTTAGTTGTGTCTTAATTCTTATAATATGCTTTTAAAAGAAAATAAACACTGACCCTCCGTGTTTATTTTCTTTAGTTGATAGTGTAGATTTCCTTCCCTTAACTCATTCCTGTGCATTTCAGGAAATTGTAGAGATGAATTTAACAAATACACCATTTCATGTGCAGTGCTTCACCAACTTTTTTGATGTGTTAAACCTCACCAGTATTAACTCACAGCTCCATGTTGCAGGTTTCAGATCTGCTTTGGAGAAATTCCTGCAAAGACTGCTTTTGACTTTTAAGCTTCATTTCTGTAATCATATAAACTGCAGTCCATGTGCATCTTTTTTGCACCATCAATCATCTCAAGATCCCGTACATTTATCAGTTGATCCTGGCCGGAAACTTCTGCCTTATTGTGGATTTTATGCTGTTGGAAATCTTTTACAACTGTTGCAGTTTTGAAAATGAAATCTATTCAAGTACCATATAGTGAATCTGAATATGAGTTAAATCTTCTTAAGTTCGCAGATCTACAATTTCTGCTCTTGCACCAAAAAGTCATTATCTCACTCTTGCACTGTGCAATTCTGAATTCATCTTCCATTGTAGTGTGTTTGTCATGTGTGGTGCCATCATCATTATTTCTGCCATTTTTGCAGACTCATCGCCATCACACCCGCCTGTCACCACTCACTCCCTCCCCCCAGCTATGTCTGAAGATAATGATGAGTTTAGTGACTTTCAGGGGCCAGTCGGTGCCCCCGCCTCCTTCCCTCTGCCCCCCTCCTCCTCCGCTTCCTCCTCCTCCACCTTGGGGTTCTCTTCTCAGGCCCAGCCTACATCCTCTGCCCAGCAGGCAGGTTTCTCTGAGGACGATGACGAGTTTAGTGACTTTGTTCAGGGACCTGTAAACACTTTCCCTTCCTCCGACTTCAACCTCTCCTCTCAATCGCAAGTCCAACCAAATTTCCCTCCCTCACAATCCTTCCCTTCTTCTGTGTCCATTCACACCCAACACTCTGCTGTCAGCACCAGCACCCAGTCTACATCTACATTTCAAGGTAACCCTTCTTTTGCTTCATTCACACCTACCCTCCCATCCCTATAATTTGCACTTTTTTCTCACCTACTTTAGAGGATTTTTTTTTTTTATTACATGTAGTGCTCCTTTTATTGCAGATGCTGAATGTTTTTACTGGTATCCCTAGATGTTGGATTGGGCTTGGCCTGCGTTAATGTGCGAGAGCATGCAGCTAGCTAGAACAGCAGATGGCCTCAGTAGTCAACACTACAAGGCAAACAAGGATGCGCAATAAACAAATACTGTAGGAAGTGAATATTTCTCAGTAGGTATTTCCAATGCAGTAGTTACATTTCATGTTGACAGTGAATTCATTTATGATTTTTGCACTGGTAGAGGACTGTCATGTCATTTGTCATTTGCCCTGTAATCTCTGGGATGAGCAGCTGCTCTGTGACAGCTCTCTATCTCAGACTGTGAATGACAGGACACAGAGATCACCTTCTGTCCAGAGAAATTCAGCAACCCTCTGTGCAGTGTCATCCCCGATACTCTGAGGCATCTCTGACCTGGTTGTTTAGCACCTGGAATAAGCAGATTAGATGGCTGATGGATAGATTGCCTCAGATATTAAGAGAGGAATTTATCTTGCAGTTTCTTTGTTCAGATGCTGTAGAATAAGACACACATTTTATTGCACTGATATGCAAATAGTGCCATTAATGGCTGTTAAGTGGTCATGTGTCCTACCTCCTCCACAAGCTACCGAACAGCTACCTTACTGAAACCACGGACTGTTTCCAGTAGTGCAAATGCTTCTGAGGTGGACTGTTTCCTGTTACATGTGGGAAAGGAAAACTGTACATCATCTACAAAACTGTAGATTCTCCCAAAATTGTCAGAAGTTTGTGTGACAGTAGCTACAGAAAAAAAAAGCACAATAATTCTACTAAAGGTGTAAGCCATGGCTGGGAACATTTTGTAACTGCTAGTGCTTGCTTCAGTTTTATCTTGTATATCATATCTCAAGCACAGGTCTTTAAGTACTTGCATAAGCCTACTGAAGCATCCTTAATTTTATCTGAAATTCACCCTAAAGAATAGAAACGTGAAGTCTGCATTCTTGCTAGTGTGTGTTAAAGAAGCTTGTTCCTCATCCACCCTTCTAGGCCCATCCCTGGAAGAGAAGCTGTTCTCCTCCTGTGATCTCACAGCTGATAAGACTGCCCATGTTAGCTTTAAGCCCAAGCAGAGCTTGGCTGAAATGGTTCCCAGAGCTAAAGTTTCAGCCCAGTTTCAACCCAGCACTAAAGCGAGGAACTGGGCTGCAGCCGCCGAGGACTTGAGCTCTGTCTTCACAGCAGAAAAGCCACCAGAGGCCCTAGTGCCAGCACCCAAACTCCCCCCATCAGCTGCTGCCTCGTCGTCTCAAACCAGTTGTGACAGTGGTGAGAGAAGTGTCTGTTCATTGGACTTCATAGCTGCTTGATCTCTCCCTTGCTTTGCTGCAGCATTAACACACAATCAGGGTGGTACTTCTCTTTCTCTCCTTGAGAAATATTTTCATTCTTTCTAACCCTGACAAAATAATTCTGTTCCTCTTGGGGCAATTTAATCTCCTCTATCTCTTTGGGTCATAATTGATTTATACCAGATCACGGACTGGGCATCCTACTGTTCGTCTGTGCCTGTGTGCTGTTAAATGGAATCAAGTTGATGTTTTCTTCACTGTTGAGGTTGCGATGCCTTTGAGATGCCCTTCCTTGTGTCTTTCCATCATCTCTTAAATCTCTGCTCCTATTTCTGCCTGCTTTATACCTCTGTCTTGTTAGCGGGGCACTCTCATGTCAGTGCTCCCTGCACACACTGTGGAAATGGACTGTGTCTGTCAAGGTCCTTGGGTGATACCTGCTGACTAAATAAGCCGCCGTCTGTTCACTCACTGCGTAACACCCTCTCAGAGAACGACCTCTGGCGCATGCTGACTGCTTTGGTTTAACAGGGATGCGCATGGATTGGCAGGTGCCACCGGGGCCCAACATAATCCAAGGCTGATTGTGCATGCTGCTCTGCTACTCCTTTGTGCTGTTATTTGTTTGTCTGCGCCCGTGTCCTCAGTGTCATCGAGGGAAATATAGCGGCTCATCACAGAGACCAGGGGAGAGTTTGTAATAAGATTCATTTAACTGCTCAAGACTGATGGAAGTATTATGTGCAAAGTGGGTGTCTGAGTAAACACCTGCCTTGCAGGCAGAGTGTTAGGGACTTGGAATGAGCCATAGCATTTTACGGAAATGGCTGGTTGTCTGTTTCCAGAAAAGAATAATTTAGGTCAATGTCGGCAGTTAAATTATATTTTTAGTTATTTTTTTCTTACTAGGCAATCTCCTCTCTCCTTGAAGCTGGAAATGACTCACAGACTGATTTATAGATGTCTGATGTGGCAGGGTGTTTGTGATTCAGTGCAGGGGAGCATTACATCTGTGCCGAGCCTTCCAGCCATCAGGTGTATGATTTTTGTCGAGTTCGATACGAGCAGGGCTCAGCTGCCAAGAGACTTGGCAGATCGTAAGCCTGGACAAGACTTTTGCTTCAACAGCTAATTGTGTGTCTGTGTGCGTGCGCGTGTGTCTGTATGTGTGCTTGTGCTTCTGACAGCAGGTGTTGGTGTGTACCCGCAACAAGAGCACATTCAGTCCATGCTGCCAGCCTGGGTTTACAATGACAGCCTTGTCCCAGGTAAACATTTACTCACGAAAACATCTGGTTTAATGTTCAGGTGATAATATTTGACATTGCTGTGTGTGTTTTCTGGAAAGAAATGTCACTATTTTGAATTGCAAAAAATTTTTTTTTTTTCTCTCTTTCTCAGAAATGTTCAAGAAGGTTCTTGAATTCACCTTGACTCCGGCAGGGATAGACACAGCCAAACTCTACCCGATATTAATGTCATCAGGTCTTCCCAGGGAAGCACTGGGGCAAATCTGGGCATCAGCCAACCGCACAACACCTGGCATGCTGACCAAGGAGGAGCTTTACACTGTACTTGCACTAATTGGTGTGGCGCAGGTAATCACTGAAGTCAAAACAAATTATCCACTTAGAATGACTTCACTAATCATCTCCCATGGCTTCCGCAGAGCCTCGCCATAAACTCCTCACTGAAATTAGACGGGCTTAGCTCAAAACACAGAGAAAGGAGCAGTGCTGTGGCTCAGCCCGCGGCCTGTGAAGCGTTATAAGTCCAATATATGGCTGAGTCCCCATCAGCCGAGTTTGGCAGGAGACTTCTTATCATGCTCAGCCCGGGCCTGTCACCACCACCCCTGGGAGGATGCAAATCTTCAGGCAGCTCACGAAACACTGCATGCCTCCGCTTCCATGCGAGGAATAATAAGACACCTTTGGTGATGTAAATCTTCAAGAAGCTTAAAATACAAGCACAACAAGGTGCATTCTCTTATGAGGGGGAAGAAAGTTTGAGTCTGCCGGTGACATCTGTTCAAAAGGATTGTGTTGAATAATTTATATATAAACATTAGTCCTTTTCCTAGTTCAGTGAATACATTAAGGCTTTGGAACATAGAGGTTCACAGTGGCCTCTGTGCCTTGACACCTTTCATGATTTAGCAGATTAACCCTAAAAAGAATTGCAGCCAAATAAAATTCTGAAATATTAAAGTAAATCTTGAAGGACAGACTTTATTCTGTATTTGTCAGTCAACAACAATCCCCATTAAAAGGCTCAAACTGTTAGCCTCACTCACTTCTTCTTCACCCTATCTGTGGCTTTCAGCCTCAAGCTTTTTTTTCACAGTCATAGCTACATAGCTTCATTTTTAAAAAGCGAAGGTAGATTACAGTAAAGCTGGGCACCATAGCTTTGACAAACATAACACATAAAGCACTTGTTGGAGACTGTTTTGATTATGTTTTCAGCAGCAGGACTAAGATTTTATTGTGTTTTAATGTGCTTTTGCACAACATCACGGCTCAGAAATCAGCTTTATTGTGCTGTCTTTGCTTTAGTGAAATATAATTTGTTTTGTCCTTCCTTTCAGAGTGGCCTCCCAGCAATGAACGTGGAAATTCTCGGCCAATTTCCTTCTCCTCCCGTGCCGAACCTGCCAGCACTGGCTATGGCTATGGCCCCTGTCATGCCTCAGCACCAGCAGCCCATGATGACCCAGCCCCCAGTCTCCATGGCCATGCCCACAGCAGCACCACCAGTCATGCCTATGACACCGGCAGCACCGGCTCAGCCACCCACAAACACAAATTTCATTGCCAGTTTCCCTCCTGCACAGATATCGCAGGTACTGTAAGCTTTCATTTCTTTGTTTTCCTGCTGTTGATCATCTCACTGACCACCATGATGTTTGCACAGGGAACCAAAGCTGATGATGACGACTTCCAGGACTTCCAGGAGGCTCCAAAAGCAGGAGGAGACCAGGCTTTCTCTGACTTTCAGGGGGAATCAGGAGGAAGCTTCCCCACTACCATTGCACCTCAGCACCAAAACAGGTATAGGGTTGTTGATGGAAACAGTGAATCTGCCAATTTATTTCTAATTTATGTAAGTAGGAGCATTTTAAAAGCTTATATGGCCCTAATTCTAGGTTACAAGAAATAATATTTAGTATTTCTTATCTCTCTCTCCTTTTACGCTCTGTGCTGTAAATATTTGCAGAGATGAGCATCAAATATTCAGTCCCAGATGATTATTTATAGCTGAGTCATTCTGCATAATAATTGTACCTCTCATTGTCTGTCTTACAGTCAGGCGCTCTGTCTCAATATCTTGTAATAACCTCCTCAGAATAGCAATGAGTTTGGGTCATCTACTAATGAATTCATTTCAGTGGACAGAAGATAAGCTTGTTTCTTTATATTAGTTTTCCGAGCCCTTGTGGTGCAACCGTGCTTTCAGTAAGAGGAAGCTGAAAGGCAATTATCCACTGAAAGACTAAGAGAAAGCAGAATTAACGTATCTCACATCTAAGTGGCATAGGTGTTTTATGATTCTCTCTTATTTCACTGCTGAAAAAATACACTCCTGACTGTTTCATCAATGTAACGAGAATTCCCCACAGAATGAGATTGCTCTCTAATTAAATGAGAGGCTGAACAGCTCATATTGAGCTGCCAGCCTGAACTGGCAGCCATAACTTACTGTCGGATGTCGCGCTGAAAACGGGCTTTGAGGTAACTAATACTCACTAATATTCATTTCTCTCAGCCCTTGATTCATCTGTGTTAATTCAATTCAATTCAATTCAATTTTATTTATATAGTGCCAAATCACAACAAACAGTCGCCTCAAGGCGCTTTATATTGTAAGGTAAAGACCCTACAATAATTACACAGAAAACCCAACAATCCAAAGAACCCCCTATGAGCAAGCATTTGGCGACAGTGGGAAGGAAAAACTCCCCTTTAACAGGAAGACTCCCTTTTAACAGGTTAGTGGATGATCAGGCGTAATGGTCATCATATTTTATCATATTATGCTTGTTTGTTTTCTGTTGAGATGATATTATTGAAGCAGACCAGCTCTGAGTTAACCAAAGTCTGTCTGGAGCAGCTCTTAAGCTCACAAATAAACCAGTTGGACTGCTAACTTCCTGGAGTCTTCACGGGGTGCCAGACAACACAAACCCCGTCAATTAAATGATGAGAAACATGTTAATTAGTGACTATTAAAGGTGCTAGATCATGGAAGATGTTCATTTTTTATGCTAAGCTAAACTAGCTGGCTACTGAATGGGCCTACATATTTGACAAATGTATTTTAACAGACAGTATCAAAAGCATTACGAATCTCCTTTTTAGAGCCCAACTGATATTTTTAAGACCAGTACTGATATTTGGTGATTTAAAAATCTGGTATATTGCCCAATAATTTTTTAATATGACGATGCTATTTGAAAATAATGTTGTTTGATTGTCATAACTAGTTATGGACTACTCATTTACACTCGGCTTTTCCAGTTTTCATTTATCAGCTGTTGTACATGCTGAAACTGATACATAGTATATTAGTTAATTTAACCCAAAATTTCAAACTGTTCCTTGAAATTCAGACTTTTTTTGGGCAAAATAGAGTGAGGCTAGATAGGATAAAATAAAAAGCTTCAATACTTTAAATCTAGATGCTGTTGAGCAGATGTGCAAATTGAAAAAAAAAAACAAAGCAGGGAGAAAAGGTTGAGGTATTGAGGTAAATTACACAAGAACTGGACTGAAAATCAGTGGCAGCAGGTCTGATCAAGTGAAGAAGCTAAATTTGAATTGTATAGATAAAATCATTGTCAATATGTATAGAGGAGGTCAGGAGAGAAGTTAGCTTATGGTGTGAGCAGACGATCATATGCCGTAAGGCTGATATACAGTGGCCCGGGTTTGACTTTGACCCAAAGCCCTTTTGCTTTCTCCCACTCTTTCTCCCCACTTTCCTGTCCTCTCTCCACTACTGTGCTATCTAATAAAGGCAAAAGCAGAATAATACTGGCAGTTTTTGATCCACCATGAAATACCATCTGGAAAGTGTCTGATTGGTAGCAGCTTCATTTTTCAGTATGACAATGATCCCAAACACACTGTCAATGCAGTAAAAGCACACCTGGATAGAAAACACACAACAGAGCACCATCAGTCATGACTTTGCCTCCCCAGAGCCCGGACCTCAACGTTATTGAAGCAATATGGGATCATCTGGCCTGAGAATGGTGCAAAGGGCAGCCAGCATCCAAAGAAGAGCTTTGAATGTCCTTTAAGAAGCCCGGAGAACTATTCCTGAAGACTAGTTAAAGAAAATACAGGAAAGCTGCCTCAGAGAGTTCAGGCTTTGTCGAAGAATAAAGGTGGTCACACCAAATATTGATTCTCAAGCTCATGAGAATTGTACAAGTTCTGTTTTTGCCTATCATTGTACCCACTTCACTTTTTCCCAGGAAATTTAAAGCAAAGGCAGGTTGGCTCAAGACTTTTGTGCAGTACTGTAATTTGCTGCATATATGAGGGGAAAATGACCAGTGACTTATTGCAAAGTCATCTTGCTAACTTCTATTATTTTTCTTTGGAGTGAGTTCTCAACCAAGTAGTCCATTTTGTCTGAATTAGTAAAACAAGATATAAATACTTTTGTTGGTGAGCTGTATTTGAGACAGAGGGTATATTTTTTTTTACTCCTAAGCAGAGCTACCTGTTACCTTTTTACTGGCCTTAATGGAAAAAAGGACACCAAAAGCTTTTAACAAAAGAAATAAACTCTCCAAACTCTGAGCCCAGGACAAATGTTCAGTCAGCTCAGGCAGCTTATAGGCATTAAATTTCACCTTTGAACTTTGCCCATCATGATGTCTGACTATAGCTTTTGTGTCCCTGCAAGCACGCCTGCCATGCTGACTCCAGTGTCTGGTTCCTCCGCCGCTTCCATCACATCTTCTGATAAGTACGCCGTTTTCAAGCAGCTGTCTGTGGATCAGCCTGCAGAGCCTACACCCCTTGCTTCAGGTACCTTGGATACCTCATGTAATAGTGTTAGGCCTCTAGATGGGTATTCACTAGGACCAAAACATAAAGGCGGTTAGAGGAGGAAACGATTTTATCATCAGGCGTTCAAAGCAACATCGGGCACAACACGTTCCATTCCTTCCTGTGTAGATAATTGGCAAGGATTGATTAAAAGCAGAAAATGTTAGCACCACATTTCCAGGCATTTCACCATGTAGAGCCTTTTTATTACATCAGTAATACAAAATTGATCCCTGAAAGTAAAGCAGCTTTATATAAGGGTGCTTTCAGTTTACAAAGGTAGTGTTTTGGTCCTTGAACGATACAGTTTCTCTTCATATTTACCCAGTGTTCTTTATTTGTTCTGATCCAGATATTGGAGACAAATACAGTGTATTCAGACAACTCGAACAACCTGCTGACAAGAAATCAGTCGGTAAGAGAGTCTTTCTTACACATCTCGATCTCTCTTGGTGACTAAAAGCACACTTTCACCTAATGTAGATATTAGCACATTCGTGCTTTTTGGCCTCTTTGGGGAATGACACAGAGAACTTGGATCATGTCATGATCATATCATGTCGTCCTCAGGAAACAAATTGGTTTTTTGATACTCTCTAATTAAACACTGTGTCATAACTTGGGCAAAGCTGTCAGGTTACTACACTGCCACAGATCCATGTTTACACTGTGTCCTGTGTTGCAAGTCTGCAGCGTTGATACCAGTGTGTTTCCCATCCCTGTTTCATTAGAACAGTTTCCGATGGGGACAGCTCTTACAACTCCAGTAAGTCATGCTTTGTGGTGACCTTTCTTTGGCATTGTCAGGCTCCATCTCCTTAATGAGCCCATTAGCTATCTCTCTTCCACCGTACACCAGTGGTGTGAACAGATTCTCTATTTCAGTCCATGCATACATTATACCACAGTGGATTAACAACTGCTGAAACTTGAGAATTCATTCTGACTTTTTTCTGTGTGGTTTCTGTCAAAACTGCAGAAGTTTTTCCACTGCAATAAATACTTGGTAGGCTGCAAAAAATTACAATAGCTAGTTTTAGCTTTTTTCTTAACTATTTATCAGTTTAATCCGGATATTCATTAGGTGTTGTCTTTAATGAGATTGTGTCCTAATAACAAGTCATATCTGTCTTTTTCCAAACTGTTTTGTCATAAATGGTGTTTCCTCTTGCACAAAATTCTGAGATGCACACAGCCAGCAAACTGTAAAAACTCAGGTATATAGTATTTTTGCTTGAAGATACTTAATGCTACAAAATATAAATCTAAAATGCAGAAATGGCACTGGAAACCAGACGGCCTTGTTTACTTGGGAGATATTTTCACTGAGGAAGCGGCGGCATTGTCAGACACAAAGAGACAAAATGACTTGTTAAGACTATAATCAACAGTTCATTGCATGGTAGTGTTGATGTACGTTAGTCTCGATCTCATTAGTTTGGGGTCATTTGAAAGAAAAGCACATTTGTTTTTAATACAAGTTTATTGATGATTAATAAAATGATGACTTTAATAGAGTATCTGTGTAGGCGTATGGAGGCTTGTTTTCAGCACTCCTATGTTGACTCATTGCATTCCCTAATGCAGGTTTATCATATCAAAAGTAAGGCTTGCAGGATTAATCAAATTTTAATATTGATCACAATTTTAGCTTCCCAGAATTAAATGAAAATGATCGACCGATATTGGAAATGAATGCGCCACAGCAAAGCAAATCGAGCAGCCAGTAAAACAGCACCTGACAACGTGCCTGCATGTGCTGATCACGGCTGCTACCTGCACCACCCATTGTAAAGTTTCTTGTGCATAGTCTGGATGAGCAACACTACATTAAAAGAGAGATACACAGCAAAATTCAAATGTATTACACAGCAGTACGTGAAGAGCCTGTCCCTAGAACTGGATCATCATATATGTTGTCTGGCGACACTGCGGATTTAGGGCAGGTGATGTTAACCAAGAGTAAATCACATGTGCAGCAAAGCAACACAACTAATTTAGTCAAACTGCAGTGTAATGAATGCGTGAAGGCCAAGAGAAACAATGCAGTGGTTGCTAATGTGAATCGTCCAACACCAACTCAGACATCCATAAAAGCGGGGCTGTACAGCGCACTGCCGCATCCACCCAGCCCACAAAGATGCACTGAAATTACCAGCCAATCACATTCCATTTGGCCAAAGATGCTATGTGTCCACTAAACACGGTGAGCAACAAAGGCTGTGGGAAAATGGTTGACCTACTTGACTAAATAAATATTATCCCAAAGCACGATTATTTTTCCAAACCTATAAACGCTTTGACATTAAGTCTTGCATATATGGACCACAATTTTATTTAGACCAAAGTTTATTTGACATCAATCATGTAGCTAAAATGAAAGACTTTATATTTTGCACTTAGGCCAGGTGAAAAAACACTGCTCAAAAAATTAAAGGGAACACTCAAATAACACATCCTAGATCTGAATGAATGAAATACTCTCATTGAATACTTTGTTCTGTACAAGTTGTACAAGTTCTGTAAGTTGAATGTGCTGACAACAAAATCACACAAAAATCATCAATGGAAATCAAATTTATTAACCAATGAAGGCCTGGATTTGGAGTCACACACAAAATTAAAGTGAGGTCTAGCATTGTCCAGCATTAGGAGTAACCCAGGGCCAACCGCACCAGCATATGGTCTCACAAGGGGTCTGAGGATCTCATCTCGGTACCTAATGGCAGTCATGCTACCTCTGGCGAGCACATGGAGGGCTGTGCGGCCCTCCAAAGAAATGCCACCCCACACCATTACTGACCCACTGCTGAACCGGTTATACTGAAGGATGTTGCAGGCAGCAGATCGCTCTCCACGGCGTCTCCAGACTCTGTCACGTCTGTCACATGTGCTCAGTGTGAACCTGCTTTCATCTGTGAAGAGCACAGGGCCCCAGTGGCGAATTTGCCAATCCTGCTGTTCTATGGCAAATGCCAAGCGTCCTGCACGGTGTTGGGCTGTGAGCACAACCCCCATCTAAGGACGTCGGGCCCTCATACCATCCTCATGGAGTCGGTTTCTAACCGTTTGTGCAGACACATGCACATTTGTGGCCTGCTCGAGGTAATTTTGCAGGGCTCTGGCTGTGCTCCTCCTGTTCCGGAGGTAGCGGTCCTGCTGCTGGGTTGTTGCCCTCCTACGGCCTCCTCCACGTCTCCTGGTGTACTGGCCTGTCTCCTGGTAGCGCCTCCAGCCTCTGGACACTACACTGACAGACACAGCAAACCTTCTTGCCACAGCTCGCATTGATGTGCCATCCTGGATGAGCTGCACTACCTGAGCCACTTGTGTGGGTTGTAGAGTCCGTCTCATGCTACCACGAGTGTGAAAGCACCACCAACATTCAAAAATGACCAAAACATCATCCAGAAAGCATAGGTACTGAGAAGTGGTCTGTGGTCCCCACCTGCAGAACCACTCCTTTATTATGTGTGTCTTGCTAATTGCCAATAATTTCCACCTGTTGTCTATTCCATTTGCACAACAGCATGTGAAACTGATTGTCAATCAGTGTTGCTTCCGAAGTGGACAGTTTGATTTCACAGAAATTTGATTCACTTGGAGTTATATTGTGTTGAATAAGTGTTCCCTTTATTTTTTGAGCAGTTTATGTTTTTATTGACAGCAGTGTAAAATTGAAAGCAGTGTCCTGTTGATTTAATTTTGTGTTAAGTTTTGATAGAATTTTTTATTTCTATTTTTCTTCAGAGAGTTGTGCTGAATTGAAGTGAATAAGGCAAACCAAATTCATTTTGATGCAATTATTTGTTCATTAGCAGGAATGTGGCACAACAGGAAGGTAAAAGCAGGGGTATGCTTGGGTGAAAGTTCACAAAAAATTGTGGTAAATAATCGTGAGCTCAGTATTGATCAAGATAATTGTGATTTTGGCTACATTTGACATTTATTAAAGCTGAAATTTTTTTTGCGCTGAGTAAAGAAGTATTACATTTGGCTGGTTGGGTATCTGGAGCTTCAGTCTTTGTGGGTTCACTTATAGTCTTAATATTTTTATTATAAGAAGGAAGGATCATCCATACAAGGAATTACAAAAGAACTTAAGTTCTTATACAAAGGTGTGTACTACTCCCTTCACACCCAGCTCAGTCTGGCATTTGCATGAAGCATTTCTGACAGTTGAAGACCTGTGAGGCATTCATTTCTAAGAGTCTCTGATGTACTTTCCATTCAGCTCAGTTGTGCAGTTGTCCTCCCGGGTCTTTTTCTGTTCTGGTTAGAGCCATTTTGTACTGTTCGGTAAAGGGAGTAGTACATACAGTTGCTTAAAATCCTACCTGAAATAGACTTTATTTCAGGTATTTAAGATTTTTTTTAAACTCCCACAGGCTTTTCAGGATTTTTTTCTAACAATTAGCTGGACTTTTAACACGATAAACTTGCATTAGGACTGACTTTTAAAAAAGTATTTGTGCCTATGTAGATATTCATTTAAAAATCACAACATTTAGGATAAATGACACCTTTCATCATTAATTGACAACAATTTAATGTTATATTGAAGGAAAACAGATATGCATTTCTATTAAAGAAAACCCTAAACTTTTGAGTGGTAGTGTATGGAGAGCTTTTTGTTCAGTGATGTGTGCTCTTCTTTGGACACTCTGCAGCCCGAAGTTCATCAGGAGGCTGGAAGTTCACCATGCCCATTTACAGTGGAGCAGAGGCAGCAGCCTTCTCTCTTTTAGGATTGTAAAATGACTGAATTGTAGCACCTTTTATCTCTGCTGTCTTTTACTGATCTTAAATTCTTTTCTTTGGTTTACAGGAGAAGGATTTGCAGATTTCAAATCTGTCAGCACTGATGATGGCTTCACAGACTTTAAAACAGCCGACAGCATCTCTCCCCTAGATCCTCCAGATCAAGCCAAGATTTTTCAACCTTCCTTTCCCCCTGCTTTTCCAAACTCTCAGTCTATACAGCAGCTTCCCCAGCAACAGCCAGCAGTGTCTCTTTCTCAGCCCAAAAATCCTCTCAACATGGCTGACCTGGACCTTTTCTCTTCTATAGCACCCTCTGCTCCTGCCCCCAGTGAGGTAAAACCTAGCACATTCCCCTCTGTGTCTGTGCCCCCCTCTCTTGTGCTTCTCCCAGGTGGAGCAAAACCTCCGGGGGAGGGGTAGATGAGTTTGGTGACTTTGCCCTCTTTGGCTCCTCTTCTGAGTCCACTCAAGCTTCAGCTGCAGGAGGAGCTGCAGCAGCACCTCAGGATGACTTTGCAGACTTCATGGCATTTGGCAGCTCTGGTGGAGAGCCTAAAGGCGAAAGCAGTGCGGGGGTCCAAGGGGAAACCTCCACGCAGCAGCGCTCTCAGCAGAGCTCTGACAAATATGATGTATTCAAACAGCTTTCTCTGGAAGGAGGCCTCGCCTACGATGACACCAAGGAGAGCGGCGGTGGCTCCTTCTCTTCACTCAAGAGTGACACGGACGACTTTGCTGACTTTCAGTCCTCGAAATTCTGCACAGCGCTCGGAGCTTCTGAAAAGACTCTGGTGGACAAGGTGGCTGCTTTCAAACAGGCCAAGGAAGACTCTGCGTCTGTTAAGTCCCTCGACCTCCCATCCATCGGTGGGAGCAGCGTGGGAAAGGATGACTCAGAGGACGCGCTCTCAGTGCAGCTGGACATGAAGCTGTCGGATATGGGCGGAGACCTGAAGCACGTGATGTCAGACAGCTCTCTGGATTTGCCAGGTCTCTCGTCCCACCAGCCCCCTGCTACAGGTGAGGAACTTGTGCGTTTGCTCTGGTGAGGCTCCGTACAGTGACACACAGTATCACTTTTCAAGGCCAGCCAGCCTCTCCTCCTCCTCAGTGACCCCCAAACAAGGGGTCAAAGGGCAAGTTATAAGGTCCTTGTAGAATTGAACATGCTCAATTGCTGAAGACAAGTATAACAATATACGAGTAACATATCAGATTAGATGCATCACCACTGTCATTCTGCATTTCATCATTCATCTCATCATACTCTATTTTTTATTTATTTATTTAAATCTTTAGTTTCTTCCTCATTGGTTTTTTTAATCTCCACATTTCTCTTCCTGCCCTGCTTATATTGTTATTGTAATGACAGAAAGGTCCTGGCTCATATCTTTATTTATTTACAAATGATGAGTGCCTGGTTTTGATGTGTTGGCAGTCATAGTTCACAGACGAGGTCCCCCAGCTGCTGCCTGCACGACTCGGATAAGCCTCCTGTTTGATGTGTCCACACCGCAGCAGGCGGATGTCGCACTTCCCTTCAGTGTACCTTGTGTGTATGTGTGTGTGTGTGTGTGTGCGCGCGCGCGTGTGTGTGTGCATGCATGTGTTGTTTTGAGCAATGGTAAGAGAAGGAGCAGTTGAATACAGATGAGTACAGGAGGGCGTTTATCCTCTTGTTCATTCAAATCACAGGTTTTCAAACACTAGACTGCAGCTTACCAAAGGCATTATCTGTAAGCCATCATTTACCTTTTTAACTGATGTGTGCTGAAAGCACAGCAGATGACATAATTTTGATTAGCTTGATATGAAATGTCACCATTAATATGACATTTTGCATGCAAAAACTGGAGACTATTTTCATATAGAACAATAGTGATTTGTCACTATTAAGGACATTATAGCTGGATGTGAGTGCTCGAATGTGAGTGCATGCTTTTGCCTCTTTATGCCTGTCAGTTATTGTATTACCCTGCAGTATTTTCACATTAGCCATGCAGTATGTTTTGGATCGAATGGACGTCTAATTAGACGATGTCTCTATAGTAGCGTGTCTGCTCCCCTACCTCACATCCATGAAAGTGGAGTTAAAGTTTACCTAAAGCTTGTTGTTGGGCCCTTTTATTAAAAGGGAATTCAACCCAGTATCTGTTAATAATCAGGCAGTGTCCATGTCCTCTTTACCCCCCTCTTCACTGCTCATCATTTATTCATCGAGCATCTCGCCTTTCACGTCACGGCTCGTATTTCATAGCAAACATTTCAAGGCTTTTTTTTTGGTGAAACATGAGTTGGGTTGCATGTGTTCTCAGGTGAAGGCTGTGAAATTCAAACATTTGCCAGCTTTAAGTGAGCTTTCATTTTTATTCGAAAGCTCAGCCAAAGCTGAAGAAGTTTCTACAAATTGACGAAATCTCCATTTGACAACAGTCATGCAATCAGCTTCCAGTATTTCGTTACTTATCGGTTAATTATCAACACATATGTCAAGTCATTTCATCCAAGAAACTGATTGTTTATTCTTGACTAGAAAAAAAAAAACATGAACATCCCCATTGCCTTATTTCAGTTTCTGTGCAGTGGTCAGATTTTGGTTAAACCCGAACAGGCCCCTCTGTACTGAGAGCAAACAATCCAGTCCATGGAGCTGCAGCGAAACCGCTGCTGATCGGGCAAAGACGTGCCCACTCTAACATGGATGCATTCCTGAGAAGCTTTTATGCTACCGTGACAGCGGTTTCCATTTCACCCTGATTTATCAGCTGTTCTTGGAGAGCTCTGGGACTAACCTGTCATTAACGTGTAGCAGGCCGGGCAGTTTGAGCACCTCACCACGCTTTGCACTGTGTTTCTGGAAATGTATGTAAGCTTAAAGAGACAGTATTTCTTTTCTCAAAAGTTCCTTTTGAGTCGCAAGAGGAATCAGATTTTCTTTCTCGGTATTTATTTATTTTTTTAATCCGTTATCTGTGATATCGCAGCATGAATTTCTATCATGTGTGGCTCTACGGTCTGGCTCTCTGAGAACATAATGACGTTAATATTACCCTTCCTGCCTTGCTTTTTGCTGCAGTGTGCCTGCCTTTTCAATTTGTGAAATTGACAAGAACGTAATACAAAATAACCATTTTATGCATAACAGTATTGCAAGTTGTTTTTATCAAGGGAGAAATGTGTACATGCAGATTTAATAGTGTATTTTTATTACAGGAATATGAGACTCTTATTTTGAGACTATAGAGCGACTCCTCGATCTTGTTGTGATTTGCCAACTATGTAAATTAAATGTAGCTGACGGTATTTAGTAGAATTTTAGTTTAATGTGGATCCAGCCATCGATGTTTTTAGTCAATAATGAAACGTTATTATTCAAGGGAATTAGTCTGCTCTGACAAACAATCACTGTAGCAAGAGGGGGGGAAAAAAGGATACTGTCTCTTTAAATCTGTTCCTGCATCTGTGATTGGATGTAATGGAAGCCCTTACTGGGATGCAAGGTGTAAGGATGGCCCTCCTTGTTTTCTCTAACCCTTTGAGGGCTTGGACAAGATCATTTCACGTGTTTACGTGCAGATTAATGCTGATATCTTGATCTTATTTATTAAATATGTACAGATGGCAGCCTCCTTGCTGCTCCTAAAGTTTAGCTTCCTCCCTGTCAGTTTCTCCTCTCAGGTCCTCAAAGGGTTAACACTTCCTGCCTTGTTCTTTGAATAATCTCTCAACCTGGCTTTTTTAAGTGTTCTGTATTCAAATCTTTTTTCCAAAAGAAAAACACACCTGTTGCTTTACATCCTGATAGTAAAACAAAGTTTGTCATCTTCCCAGATTTACTGATTCTAGTCTGTGAATGTGCCTTCTCATTCTGCTTCTATATCCTCGGATTATCTTTGTTTTACCTTCTCGCTGTTTGTTTTTTTTCCCCTTTCTCCTGACTCTGCATGCCCTTGTATTCCAAATGACTGAAATTTAATTTTCCAAGTGTTAGTTTGACTAAACCTCTTGTAATGATAGACCTCTTTCACAGTACTTTGTGACCTTTCTCTCTTTCTCTCTACTCATGTTGTCGTAATAAATATTACTGTTGGTATTGCTGAAACGCGTACCGTCTTATTTTCTCCTTTCCTCTCCTCTGAGGCGTAATGTGGTTCTAATGACACGAGGCTTACACCACTCGATCCTTGTCAATTTCACAAATTGCTTTTTGTGTCTGAGAGTTCTGTCATGCAAAATAGGAAGGCTTCAACAAGGTGGATTTATGTGTTTGCGAGTGTCTGAAGGAGACCTGAATGCTAAAGTGTTGACAAATGTGCGCGAGCTGCGTAGCTGTCAGTATCGGTCATAAAGAAAGTGATCAAAAAACAGGGCAGACGCAGTGACAGGAAAGATCTTTTATTGATGTCGTTGAAGCATCTGCCTCGAGACCAAAGCCTTCAGGTTGCATTTGGTATGAAGAGATCAACTCTGATTATTGTTAGCAAAGCTGATTGTCACCAGTGAAAACTTAGAGTTTTATCATATAACCAGAGAAGACAAATTGCCCACAAAAAAAGTGGGGGGGATAAGTTGCATAAACATGACTCACCCCAGGCATAAAAACACCAAAGTGTTAAAGGGAAGATGTATTACTTCAACACAGAGCTGATGCAAGGCGGGAATGTCAATGTCACAAATGTGCTCATTGTCAGTTGCAAAAAATAAGTTTGTGGGTCCTGTGAATTGCAAGGATTTCTGCATTGATTACATATAAATGTGCTCTGATTGACATCAGTGTCACAGCTGCAGACGAACACAATCAGACTAAACCAATAACATACACACAGTTTGAGCATGTTCACAACGCAGGCTGGGAAAAGTAATCTGATTATAAGGTGAGGACAAATTTCGGATCAGAATTCTTGCATAATCCTTGCCTTTTATAGTTGCTTCAAAGATGACGGTCAAGCCTGCACACCTCTACAGACACATTACACAGAAATTCACATTAACTCAGATTCAGAGTTGAACCAGAACCGCACAGATCTGCTGCAGAAATTCCTTCACGAATACCAGCGGAGTTGTTCCAGGACAGCGATTTAACTGTAAAATGACAGGCGCTTGCTTTGATTTAGGAATATAAACAGAATACAACCAGCTTTGAGTTGAGTGCAAAAGAGACATGTTGCAGAGGAGTTGTGCTCAACAGCGCAGACTTTGAGGCAGTCGTCTGTACACTTTCATCAATCTGTCTGAGAACAGTAGCAATCAGGTTGCCTCCCTCCGACCTGCGCAGTCGCCTTGCGATCAAAAGTAGTTGCTAGAACTAGTTGCAGAATGTGAAAAAAAATTCAGCACAATCACCACGTAACCACCTAATTTTTATTCCACAAGAAGGTTTCGGTCCTATTTTTCCTTTTGTGCGACTGAGCCATAAGTGATAGTTTTGGTTTTACCCGCACAGATTGGGAGATATTTCCAGGATTGTGGCATTCGTCTCTGGACACTGATGGTAAATGGAGTTTCATTTCATTGAAGGTGCTTGCAAGATTAAAACACGACAAAGAATGCCCTTCCTGAAAATAAAAGTCTGGATACTCCAATAAAAATAAAATGGGAACAGGGGAGTGCTTTCTCAGGGATTTTTTCATTTGATTTAAAGTCATAATGCAGATTAAGCCATTGTTTTTAAAGAAATGTCTCTGCCAGTATTTTTTAATTTTGTGAGCACAATGAAAGCAAATATTAAAATGCAGGTAAATTTTTTAAAAAAATGTTCCCACTTGTTAGAGAGCACTCGAGGGAGGTGAAGAAAATATGTTCTGAAATGTGGTTTAACTGATCCTTAATATTCTTAAAGGTGCACTTTTCTCAAGACCGAACTATCATTAGAAGAAGAGACATCACTTATGTTGTAGATACAAAATGACAGTAATAATCTAACAGAAATCTCAGAACCCCCTGTCGAGGCCTATTAGTCTTCCTCCTATCATCACAGCATCTGTGCTATTCCGAGGAACCACCGGTATGTCTGTGTTGTCATTACAGAAGGAGACGACATGAAATTTGACCCGTTTGGGACGTCGGCCCTCAGCGCCTTGGCCAGCTATGACTGGTCAGACCGGGAGGAGAGTCTGCCCAGTGAGGTCAGAAAGCCACAGAGCTTGGAAGGAGCTGCCCTTCCATCTTTAGTCCCCACACAGAGGAAGGAACTGACCTTTGGCAGCACTGAAAACATCACAAACTCCATAGCAAAGATCATCACCTCCTTCCCCACAGAGGACAGTTCATCTGCAGATGACAAGTTCGAGGCCTTCGCTGACTTTGGCTCCAGCGACCAGGGTGGCGTCGATGACGAGGACGACTTCGGAGACTTTGCGAGTACCGTTTCCGAGAAGTCAGACTCGCCAGCTGCCACTGCCGAGGCAGAGGGAAACCAAAGCGAGGCCTCGGATGAGTTTGGTGCCTTTCAGGGGACAAGCCAAAGTTTGGCAAGTCTGACTTCCTGAAAGCCAGCGCTCAGGCCAAAGTCAAGTCCAGCGAGGAGATGATCAAGAGCGAGCTGGCAACTTTTGATTTGTCTGTTCAAGGTGAGTTTTCCTGTTGATTTTTTTTTTTTAACTAGTTGATCAAACTAATTCAAGTTCACATTCAGTTTATCCATAGTACCTTGGCAGCTTTTTTTTTTTTTAAAAACAAACAATTTATCATTTTTTCAGGTAAAAAAAAATTGTATCCACCAAACTGTTAAAAGCCAAATGCAATTTGGATTTATAGTTTTTTATCAAAAGAGGAGAAAATCTTAATATTTGACAACATGGAATAATTGATTATAACAAATGATTAGCTATTGAAAACTGAAAAACTAAGCCTCTGTAGATGGACTAATCACTTAATTGTTGCAGTTTTGGCACTAAAGTATTTATATCTACATTTTTGACATTTTTGTCCTGGATTCTTTTAGGTTTGAATTGCCTGATTTTTTTTTTTTCTTTTATTCCTCTGGGTACTCTGGCTTCCTCTCACAGTCTAAAGACGTGCATGTTAGATTAATGAAAGCTTCTTTCAACTGCCCTCTAATTCACGAGGGGTCACCACAGCGGATGCATCCACATGTTTGATTTTACAATGAAGCCCTTCCTGATGCAACCTTCCAGGGATTTGTGTCTCCTCCTGGTCTTGAAATGGCGAATGTGTCAACCACTGCACATGCATGTTAGGTGGTGATTCTAAATTGGCAGTTGGTGTAAGGGAGCTAAAAAGTGCTTAGCACTTTGAGTCGATAAGACCAGATAATAATGGTAGTCCATTCCACTTTACATGTATTTTTTTAAAGAAATGTGTGACTCTTCTGGCCAGCTGTAAATCCTTAGCCCTGTACTCTGCTCAAGCATGCCACCGCCACAGGCAGGGCCCATCAGATGTGCAATAAAGCTGTCAGACATTAGATGGTAGTGTTGAGATGACAGCTCCACTCTAATGGCAGCAACTGGTGAGATGGATTAACAGATGCCCACAAATCCATAAGCAGAAATTAACCGTATCCACTTAGAGGCTGTTCATTTTCCAACTGCTGTTTGCTGGTGTTATGTTCCACAAATAATTTATTACAGTTTCCTGCACTGTGATCAAAGCCTCGTGCAGATTCAATTCCCTGTGCCGAAGTTAATGTGTGTGAAGAAGCAGGCTTCGCTAACTCCTGTTCGCCCTGTGGCTCAGTGACCTGATCATAGTGGGGGATTTTGGTGGAGGGTGAGTGGTTGTGGGAAGGGTGATGTCTCTGTGGGTGGTGGGAGATTACCTGTGTGTAGATGGCGTGCACACACACACACACACACACACACATGCACTAAAAGCTAGCCCCAGTGGAAAAGTCTTGGCTTCACTTGTGTTTGTGCCCGTGTTTGTTGTGTTACCTTGCCAGGGCTTTAGTCCTTCTATGAATTATTCATACCTGCATATTTGTGCCTCTGTTTTGTACCTAATTATTGTTTGTCACAAATTAAGTATTTACTCATGCTGTCCCTGTCTGGGAGGAATTAACCACAAACACAATGGAAGTATAATGGTTGGACAGAAACAAGTGCGCAGACCAAAATGAGTTGCATCACCACCGGTTGCTGAATTAATATTTCTCTCATTTCCCTCCTCTGTTGTCTCGCCTTTGCTTCAGGCTCCCACAAACGCAGTCACAGTTTGGGTGAGAAGGAGATTGGGCGTTCGCCCCCATCTCCGGCGCCAGAGCAGCCCTTCAGAGACCGATCCAACACCCTGAACGAAAAACCCGCCCTGCCTGTCATCAGGGACAAGTACAAGGACCTGACTGGCGAGGTGGAGGTGAGGAGGGCACGCTAATACCAGTAGATTTCAGAACAATATTTGGACGGTTAAAGCTTCGAAATACAGAAATGTTCCTTTTCTTCTTTTCTGTTTCTCCTTTGTGTTCATTTGAGATAATTTTGTGCTGTGTTGCTGCAGGAGAGCGAGCGCTACGCCTATGAGTGGCAGAGGTGCCTGGAAAGCGCTCTGGAGGTTTGTATTTGTTTGTGTCCTGTATCTGACCTCTTACCTTGGAGACTCAATTGTGAGAGCAACTGCAAAAGTAGTAGACTAATTAAGATAACCAAAGTACACTGCTGTGTTTTTCTGCCAGGACTTAACTTGTCACGTATGTATTTGGATGAATTTATTTTCTTTGAGCCTGCAAATATAAATTTAGGAGTTCTGTTTTTTAAGGCTCATCAAAAAGTGGGGACGATGCATGACTTGAATAAACTGCCTCTTTTAGTGCTGGAATATTTATTTTGGTTTTAGTGAAATTTTACAATCCTGGGTAAAGGCCATAAATGTGACATGCTTCAAGATTCACAGCAACTGTTGACTGCTCATTATGAGTTTGATAAACAAAAGCAGGATGTATGTAATAACACCAGCTTCTGTCCTTCCATGTTAAGGTCATTACCAAAGCCAACAACACCCTGAATGGCATCAGCAGCTCGTCTGTCTGCACTGAGGTCATCCAGTCTGCTCAGGGCATGGAGTACCTGCTCGGTGAGGAGCTGCACCACTGCACACATACGCACACAAACGACTGTAAACACAGCTGGGGCATCATTTATCAAATCACACATGGAAAGCGCTCTAAATCTGTGTGCAATAACCGGCACTTTGCACAAGAAAATCTCCATCCATCATCCACAAACCACAGATCAACCTTATATATTGTAAACCATTTTCTTTTCAAATGGCTTTAAATAGTTCTCACAGCCACCAACATGAGAGTTGGTCCTGATCAATGAGGTAGCGCTAAATTGAGCTGTTTATTTTGCATGTTTTTTGGAGGAGTGTGGACAGTGACAAAATAAATTAATGCTGCAGCTGTGCAGGTCAAAAAGAAGTAAAGAAAGTACATGCAAAAATAGGGTTGATCTTCGCATGTAACTTCCACAAGACTAAGACGGTCCACCTCATCAGTATCGCCTCTGGATGGAAAAATTGCTTCAATAATTGCTGAGGTGTCTCTGGCAGAAATCATCCCTGAAGGTTATGCTTGACACGGTCTATGAGTCTCCACAAAGCACAGAGGAGGCAGGACCATCACGAGTAACCACTTTATTTTATGGTGCTGTGATTGTTTTGGAGTTTTATGGCCACGAGTCTCACACACAGAACTGAAAACACAAGCAATTTTACCTGACCCCCCCACCCCCACCCCACCCCACATGACTTGTGAGTTCATTCAGATTGCCTCTATAGAACAAGGGCAACTTAAAGGCAAGACAATGCAAACACAATTTACTGATTTCTCCTCACTCTTTGCCCAAAAAAGAAAAAAAACGTGTGTGCTGCATGCTAAAATTCACCCGTAAGGCAAGCTCAGCCTTCGCATGTTTGATGATATCAATAATTGGAAGCCTTGAAACATTTGCACACACAGAGCTAATGCTGCCACATTACGTTTAAAAAAAAATGAGGCCTTGGGAGCCTCAGAGGGAACAAGAGCCTGTTAAAGAAGGCTGTGTGTGGCCTAACGCCCTGCGAAGGACACAGAGGACAAGATTAAGATGAGCTCTGGTGTGATGGCTGATCTCTGTCCGGTCTGACAAGGTCCTGCCGCTTTACTGTTTCTCTGCTTTTAATGAGCTGAGCGGCTAACGCGTCACGGTGAGGTGCTCGACACCGAGTAAGAAAGTGTGTTTTTGTGACGTGCGTGTTTGTGTCTTCTCTGTCAGGTGTGGTGGAAGTTTATCGCGTCACCCGCCGTGTGGAGCTGGGCATCAAGGCGACGGCAGTGTGCTCGGAAAAGCTGCAGCAGCTGCTGAAGGACATCAGCCGCGTGTGGAACAACCTCATAGGCTTCATGTCGCTGGCCAAGCTCGCTGTAAGATGCTCAGAGACGTTTGTACAAACGCACCAGAGCACAGGACAGACCCAGATTTACACACTTGGTTGCTTTTATTTCCTTCTTTTTCAATCGGAAATGCATATTGATAACTGAAGGTCAGTTATCAGTGCAAGTCTTGCCAATACCATGATTAAGTGTTAGTGAATCCAGTACTGTCAGTCCATTAGGATAAAATCAATGATTCAATGATTTGAAAGTAATGCAGATGGAGCCTTTTGGTAGGCTGGTGTTTGGATCAGCAGGGATGACGAAGCCTGTAAAGATTTATTTACCCAGCTGTCTCCAAGTGTCTGTAAAACAGGAAGCAGGAGGAGGAGGACTGTTCTCAGCCACAGAGCCAGCCGAGGAGGAGCACTGTTTATAGAAGATAAAAATGATTTAGTGTGTTGAGAAAGGAGACAGGAGCAAAATGTAAGAAATGTTTAATTAAAACAGGGATGCAGGTTTCTTTCCTTAAAGGGGAAAAAAGATGGAAATGCGAGCATTGTTTGTTTTTGTCGTGGCAAGTCTTTAAAAAAATTTGATGATGCTCGGAGATGTTTACTGTAAGCAGACTTGTTCTCTCTTGTTATTATAAGAATAGAAATTACTACATTTTGCCCTGCGGCAGGGAAGTAAAACATCTGTGTGTGTGTGTGTGTGTTTTTTTTGTGTGTCTAGCCTGATGAAAGCTCCCTGGATTTCTCCTCCTGTATTCTGAGGCCGGGCATCAAGAATGCAAAAGACTTGGCTTGTGGGGTTTGTCTGCTCAACGTCGACGCTCGCAGCAAGGTTTGTGAGCGCGCACCCTCGCACGGAGTAACTGTTAGCGGATAATTTTTTTACACAGATGATGTTGTGCTCATCCACAGTGGATAACAACTGACATTTCTTTGACTTTGAAACGTTTTTCCAGAACAAAGAAGAAAGCGCTATTGGACGTCTGTTTAAACGAGTATGAGACAGTCAACTGTCATCCAAATCTCATTCCACTCTTTCCTGTTGGGCTCCTCGGCGGGGGTCTATCCTCCTCTTACTGATGAGCCCTGTGGGGAGCCAAAGTGACAGGATTCCCTTCTCTCCACTGCTCCTCTATTAGAGGCACACGGTTTTCTGCCTAAACACATACATCAACATGAAAAACGCAGAAAGCATCAGCCAAAATCAAAACCGCAACCCCCTTACACCACTGTGCCTGTCAAGCTTTTTCTCCTCGCAGCGCATATGATGCAAGTAATGATAATTAAACACCTGAGTTCATAGCAAAGATCAAATACTTTTCAGCTGTCACGTCTTCCAGTTACAGCTAACTGTTGTCTCCATGGGTTTGAGCAGAATCCACGTGACTGTTTATGATTTTTATGGTTTTAACTCACTGGTTTGATAACTCCCTGCAGGTCGAAATACTTTTAAAGAGGCCTGCCTCATGTGATAGCACTCCAAATTGTGTAGAGGTACAACTTGTCAAAACCTTGTTTTGGAGGCAAAGTCCACAAAGTTTTGTCAGATTTTGATGGTGATTCTGTATATCTAGTTTCTATGTATAGAATCACCATACTGAAATTGAAATTAATGTTAATTTAGATATTCCTTCACATCAGCTACCCACATGGAGGTATTAGCTAGAAGGAGAGTGGAGAGACTTGCTTCTAAAAGGACTGGAAATAGAAGACTGTATCTGATAGCGCTTTCTTTTAATGTTACTCCAGAAACAATACTAATAGTCTTGGAAGTGATACTGCAAAGTCAGTGTTTCGTCACTTTTCCCTTTTTACACTCTCCAGACTCTCTAAATGCCAGGTGTCACTGCTATTAGCGCCCCACAATGTGAACAAAGTCAGAGCTTGACAGGCTCTGATCAGACAGTCACTGTAGGGGAGACAGTCGGCAGACAGTCACTTTAGGTCGTCTCCCAGCTTTTATAGTGAAGTATGAAGTTAGAAGTGTCCACGGATAACAATGTGCGCTCTTGAAGTAAATGACAGAGAGGGAAGATGTCACTTTGGCACCTCGGGGTGGGTTTTTTCACTCTGTGATTGCTTCCTCAAGGTCACGAAGGTTGTTACTTTGTCTTGGAAGGGCTTCATTTTCTTTTCTGCCACCTCCATCTCGAGGTAGATGCTCACTTTGCCACTTTGAGCTAACAACCATTCTAATAACTGTTCAGAGAACGGGCTAAGATGTCTGTACCTCTTTGCCTACGGTGGCTGTGATTTTCATCAACGTGGGCCATTAACGGTATTCTCAGACCCTGCGGTTTAGAGGGCAGGATGGTGGCGTTGATTGTTTCTTGCAATCCGTCTGCTGCTCTGCCAGAGCCAGATGGATAGTCCAAGCAAGATAAGGCTGACTGAGAGGCATCTAGGCTGTGAGCAGATGTGGCTTACACATTAGTCATAAGCAGGGAGAACGGAGGATAATAGACCTGCACACACAAACACGCACACTCTCACCTCTCACTCTTGTGTGCACAGATTCAGTCTGAAATTAATGCAGTTTTATTTTGTCTCTGTGCCACAAGCATGAGATTAATAACCCATCTTTTAATTACATTTTTGGCACAACCACCCTGGTAAGGATGCATAAAAGCCGAGTTGAGAATAGCATCGCCTCTGAGTATAATGAAGTGAAAGAACAGCTTTGGCTACAGCAGACGGCACCGATTGTTGCATTGTCCCTCAGTGAAGAGGTGCCGATTTGTTTTTCAACCAAAGGTGCGGGCGGGTGGAGACGCTGATGTCGCATCAAAGAAATGCAAAAAAATGCTCGACAGCCGATGAGCTCAGTGGCTCCTGTTCAGTTCATGTTTTGAATTCTCATCTTTCAAATTTTTCTTGATTCAAACAGAGCCAAACAGTCACATTCAGCCAGATTCACCATGTTCCTGCTGGGCTAATATTTTGGGTTGTTGCACCTTTTTATTTTATTTTATTTTTTCTTCTGCATGTCTTTGGGTTAAGGGGGCTTTGGAATGGGCGACTGCCAACAGCTTCATCTCTCCTCAGTTTGTCAGTCAGAAGCAGCAGCAGTTTCACCCTAAGTGATACTTAGGATGCTCCAGCTCCTCCACTAAACGATAAATGCTAATTTAGGCAATTACGGGGAGAAGGACTGGAAAGGAGTTTAAGCTGAATAATTTAGCATTTCTGGCTATTTATTTTAATGCAGCTTTCTGAAGTGCCTCAAGCATTTGGATTATCAAGTTGAAAGTGTGTAGCTTTGACAGCAGCACGCAGGAGTTTGGACCACAGCTTTGTTCTTGGGTTGCCCATCTCTTTCACAGCATGCTTTAAACTGGTTGAAGTTAGCAGGGTTCCTACACAGACAAAGAAAGTCGGGGAAATGACATACCGTGTAATACCAAGCTTAAAGAGTTTGGGAATTGAAAGAGCGCACTTTGAAAATGCTCCAAAGTAAATCAACACATCTGGAGCTGAGAAGAACTGAACAGAGTGAAAGTTGAGATGTTTTTCTTAGTCATTCAGCAGTCATCCCTGCAGCAGATGAAGGTAGTTGCATGAAAGCGGAACTAGAAGAAGAGTCTGAAAATGCGACCCTCGTTCCAAAAAAAGTTGGCCTTTCTTTTACAAAACCTGCTCACACTGGCCTAGAGACTGGTCAGCGAACCCCTGCTTGGCAACCACTGGTCACTGGGGAAAAATGTGTTTTCTCGCATTATTTAGTTAGTGCTCGCAGGAGGTTGCTGGGCGCCCCAGTTCATGCCTACAGACTGGTCAGTAATGCCCTGGAGATAAGGCACAACTGTTTCTTTAAATATGAACGTTCTCTCTTTGTGGTTTATAATTATCACTACTGCTCTGCGAATAGTTGGCAAGTGTTGACAGGTTGGCGTCTTCCATGCAAACCACAAGCAACCATCGCAATCTGCTAATGAGCAAAGCAATGAAACGGAGGTTTTTGCTGAAGCTCCTTCTTTGCTACTGATTCCACCTGGTGACAGCCAGTAACCTCCAGCAACCACTCACCAGTTGGTTGGACAATACATATTTTCCTTAGCAACCACTGGTTGCCAGGGGGTTGCCAACTAGTCTCTAGGACTGTGTGATCCGCTTCTCATACGTCACTTTGTTGCTAATTGTTGGTCACTAGCAGACATTCCAGGCTATGGTTGCCTAGGTTACCCTCTAATCTATTTACAGCCAGGTCATATACACTATATTGCTAAAAAGTATTCGCTCATCTGCATTCACACACACACATGACCTTGAGTGACATCCCATTCCTACCGTTTGCAGCTATAACAGCTTCAACTCTTCTGGGAAGGCTTTCCACAAGGTTTAGGAGTGTGTTTATGAGCGTTCGCTCTAATTCATCCCTAAGGTGTTCTGTCGGGTTGAGGTCAGGACTCTGTGCAGGTCAGTCAAGTTCTTCCACACCAGACTCACTCCATGTCTTTATGTTCCCTCCTCCACCAAACTTTACACTTGGCACAGTGCAGTCAGAGAAGTACCGATTGCCGGATGGAGACGTGTAATTCATCACTCCAGAGAACATGGAGTACTTTACATCACTGCATCTGACGCTTTGCGTTGCACTTGGTGATGTAAGACTTGAATGCAGCTGCTCGGCCGTGGGAGCTCATTCCACTAAACTCTCTGCGCACAGTTCTTGAGCTAATCTGAAAGTTACATGAAGTTTGGAGGTCTTTAGACTCTGCAGAAAGTTTGCAACCTCTGCGCACTATGTGCCTCAGCATCCGCTGACCCTGTGATTTTACGTGGCCTACCACTTCATGGCTGAGTTGTTGTTGTTGTTCCCAATCGCTTCCGCTTTGTTATAATACCGCTAACAGCTGACTGTTTGAACAGGTGGCATCCTATCACGGTACCACGCTGGAATTCTCTGAGCTCCTGAGAGCGACCAGTTCTTTCACAAATATTTGTAGAAGCAGTCTGCATGCCTAGGTGCTTGGTTTATACACCTGTGACCATGGAAGTGACTGGAACACCTGAATTCAATGATTTGGATGGGTGAGTGAATACTTTTGGCAATATAGTGTATCAGTCAACGATAAACTCTTCTCTGATTGGTAGTCACTTCGGTCGCCTGCCTTGAAGTGTGAAAAGCTTAACTTAGTGCCCACCCACTTTGCACCGTCAGTGGTTTTTTTGGCCCATCGCTGAATCGCATTGATCTTCAAAACCACATTGCTGCTGGTCACTTCCTGTCTGGATGGGGCCTTACTTGTTGAAGGAAGAGGTTATGCAAAACAGTAGAAGCCATGCCCCCACCCCAACTTTCTTTAAACGTCTCACTGGTAGCAGATTCAGGCTGAGCGGATGTTTTTCAAAAATAAAACTAAATGTAAGATTGAAATTATTTTCAAACGATTGTATTGTTTACATTTTCACCGCTAACGTTTTGGGAAATGGGGTTGTACTAAAAGGTAATCATCAGCAGATTTTATGTGACCTCAAACAGTCTAGATGCGAGGTGTGGAATAGCATCAGCAGTATGAATTACTTTCTGGTTTATGATTTAAGGTGAAATAAGAAGTAGCAAACATAGTGCTCGACTCCAGATCTCTTGATGTAGCATCTACAGCTTGTAGCTTTTTTTGCAGTTTCAGTCGATCCGCTGACTGTTTCAGTCAACCCATGATACTGTTGTAGGAAATGATCAAGTGATCAGATCAAAAGATCAAAACAGGAGGGATTGATAAAGGTCTTTGGAGCAGATGCTTTTCCTTTCTTTGTTCTGTGTAACATCTTCGCTTCTTTTTGGAGCAGGTGATAACAGCCCTGAGGGAAAGGCAAAAATTTTTTTTTTAGTTATTTTAGTTTTCAGTTTCTAACCTTGAGTTTAATGTCAGTTGATGACTAATTTTAAATGCAGACGCAGGTTTGTGTAAGGGGTAGCCACTGCAATGGCAGGTTTTTTTACTACTGTCTACAACCCAGATTTGTCCTATAGCACTACATTAACTGTGACAAACCGCGCTGATCTGCCTCAGCGAGCACACTGGCCGAAATCTTCTGTCAATATTTTAGATCGATGGAGGCAAAATCTCTTGAATTCTGAGTTGGAAAATGTGTAGGAGCCCTGAGGGTAAAAACTCTGACTCTTTCATGTTTTCACCCACAAACATGCTGCGAAAAGTGGTGAAACAGCTGCTTGCTGCTCATTCTGTGCACACTTTGCTCTGGGCGTTGCATGAATATGCTTCACCTCTCTGACTGCTCTTGTGCTTACAGGCATTGACTAACGACAGGGAGAGGAGCTTAAGGGTAATTATGCCTTGTTTATTTTTAACTCCTATGAAAATAGTTTGAATTTAAGCTTAATTTTCATATCTGAACAGATAGAGGAACCCTTTCGAGTCCCTAACCTTCACATGCAGATGAAAGGTCAGGTGAATTAGTGGAGTTTCCATATTATCTGACAACTCCAGCTTGAAAGCATAAAAACCCACACTGTTGTTTCACAGCAAGCTTTTATTAACCTTTATTTAACCAGGCATTAAAAACAAATTATTTTTCAAGGCAGGCTGCGTAAAAGGCTGTGAAATTAGCTTCCCTTCACTGACACACAGGTGAAGTCTGGAGCAGGAAAGTCACTGCAGTGAAAGCAGGGGTGTGTTTTGGTGTGACCACCCTGTCATTTTGCATCTTCTCCCGCCAACATTTCCAGCTTTGGCGCTCCTCTAAGTGCAGGTTTGTGGAAGCAAGTAGGCCAGGGCTCAAAGGGGCTCTGAATGGAAATCGCTCCTCCAGTGAAATGTGAGCGTGCGAGGGAAAAAGTGGAAATGTGTCATTCAGCTTGTCTGAGAAAGCCCTTCATCGAGCGGAGATTCTGTGCTGCAGACTGCATTCAGGCAGGTGGAGATGTATTTGACTTTTAATGGTGTGTTGTGGTGGTGTATTTCTGCATGCGTCTCCCCTCTGCTTCTGTGTGGGAGGCTGTGATTCACTGCACATGACTCATTCCTCTCTCCAGCTTCAGCTCCATTATTTCACCAGGGATGCAAACTCCTAAACTGCACATCACACACATTAGCATCTTCTGATTGCGCGCAACGTGCTGCAGCTGGGCCCAGCAAAATTGCAAACTTTCATCAGAGCCTTCGTGTGGGGGTCAGTTCGACACATTTCATTTTCTAAGCAGCTCCAGTTCAGACAATATATTTTAGAGAAACAAATCACATCGTGACGCAGAAGGCTTTGCGGTGGGGGATTGTTACCCTTTTGTCTCAACAGAATAAGTGAGGTGATCCATATTTGTGACTACAGCGCACAGACACCGATGGGAATACAGTGTTCTGCAGCCCAGTCTCACATCAGCTTCAGTCATAGCACAATGTGCTTTATCACATTTCCTTTCCTTTTAGATTTCTGCAGATTTGGGATTGTGTTCAGAACCTCGGGCCAGATTTGCCAGCAGGTTTGAATGTGAGATTGCTCTCATGTCTAAACCTTCTGGCAAAGGTTTAGCTCATCATTCTTGGTCGGCATTTTTCTGAGAATTTCTCAGTACCCCCCCCCCCATTTACCACAAAAACTGCAAACATGGTTTCATCGGATTAGACATGCAGCCTCACACAAATCTTCTCCTGTGTTTTGATTGAGATAAATCAGTATTCATGAAGATGTCTGTGGCTGTTTTGATGGATCTCATGCATAACTTCAGATAAAAATAAATGATTAGAATAGATGATTTTTAAGGAACATTTTAAATGCATATTTTGTATATAAGGCGATGCCTGCACAGTACCTCTCATCTTAGATCTCTCTAAATGTCAACCGGTGCACATTTATTTGTTCCAGAACAGTTACAGAAATACTAGGGGCGCCTTCGTTCCTTCCTGAGTTCATATATACATATATATATATATATATATATAAAACTGTAAATGTGACACAGCATGAACGTCCTTTGATGTCAACCACAGCCGCATCTTTTTAAATCTGCAGAAAATCTTTAGATTTATTTTGACGCCTTGTAAACAATCAGATTTGGTTATGATCAGTAAGCTGTTCACAGCATGTGGGTCTTATAGCATTTGTACCAGTTGGACTATTATTCATACACTATTTTTTTCCCCCTTATCTTCCTTTTCCTGTACTCCTCCCATATAATTTTATGCAGGCCATTTTTAACAACTTGATTATTTTTTTCCCCCCAGTAGGCGTTGCCCATGTGTACTGAAATACTTTGCTTTGCCAGAGGCAGATTTTCTCCTGCGTAACTTGGCTGGAATTTATTACAGGGTCACCTACATTGAAGCTGCACTGTGCACCACCGTGCTGCTCTCAGAAAATAAGCGATTCATACTCTGAATACTGTTTTATAAATGCCATCATATTTCCCAGGTAATTTCTGTGGCTGTTATGTCTGTACAGGTGTGCACTCCCTGCAGCTTTCCAGAAGAAAAAAAAAGGCTTTAAAAGCTGCTTTCAACTGCCCCGTTATTCACAAGGGATCGCCTCAGTGGTATCTCTGAATGTTTTGATTTGGCAGATATTTTTTTTTAATGCTGGATGCCCTAAAATATTTGGTTCTGGGTCTGACCAAAAGTAGACATAGAACTAACTGCACTGGGATTCTCGGTTGTAGCTCTGACATGTTGCAGCAGGCTGTTTTGTGCTGGTTAAAATAAACTAGACTTTTCCCTTTCGGCAGCATTCAAAATGAAGTCCCGGTGCTGCAGAATCCTCCACTCAGGTGCACGTGCAGGTTTATCGCCTTTAATATTTCACTCTTTCACTCAAACAGGCGTTCAACTCGGAGACGGACAACTTCAAGCTGATGTACGGGGGTCATCAGTACCATGCCAGCTGTGCCAACTTCTGGATTAACTGTGTGGAGCCCAAACCCCCGGGCCTCATCCTGCCTGACCTGCTCTGAGCTGCCATGGTAACAGAGCAAGGGCTAATTACCATCAGATAGGTGTCTGCGGTCACTGGATTCCTCTAAAAAAAAAAATATATATATTTATTATTTAAATCCTAAAATCTTACTTAGGCTGTGTTCATGTGCAGATCTTTTCTCTGAATATTCACCATGCTACAATGTTACGGTTGCTCTATTCCTTCAAGCATACAGGTTAGCAGGGGAGGTCATATTTTATCTTATTAAAGCTGCTCTGGACATTTTATTTCTACTATCAGCGCAGAAATACAATATTAAGAAATAATGACTAATCAGTGAGTCCTATTTAAATTAAATTAGGTGTGCAGTATCCTTGAAACACTGGCAGAGGAGGTTGTTGCTTTTGTTTGAATTGTATTTTGTTTGCAGTGAATCAGACTTACTGAATCTGATTGAAGTCTACCATTGAATTACTTGAATTGTATTTCTGTGTCGGGTCTGTTGGATGAAACTCTCTGGCTGTTATGGTTTTAATGTCTTTTTGAAAATCTTTAAACCATCACTGCTCTGCCGGAATGCAGGCGGTTCTCTTTTTCTGCGTTGTGTTTTAAGCTGCTTCGAATGTCTTTTGCACTGCTTGTGAGGAAACTTTAACGCCTCTTTGGGTATTTAAATTGTATTTTGTTGGTGTTCGGGACTTGAAGGGAATCGTGTAACTCTCTGTGTTGGTGTTGTGTGCAGAACTAAGAGTCTGAGAGAATTTAACTAATGCTGAATTCAAACTGCAGCAGCATTTTCTGTATATTACAGTGTCATGCTGCAGCTTTGTAGTTATTACCAACTGTAATGTGAATGTTCTGTAAATAAATTATGTGCAAACTGGTTAAAGTGTCACAGATTTTATGCAATGTTGCAGGTTACGTTAACATTTTGGAGTCTGCAGTTCCTCTAACACTTTTTAATTGTGCTGGTGTCTCCATTTAGTCACAGCAAACTGGAGGGAATGTAAACCTCTGATGGAGGCACTTAGCTAGCTCAGGCCCGAGATGACCGTCACATACTCAAGGATGCAGACAATATAACACCTACATAACATGGCCAACACTTGCACATTTACCGTGTAATCACTCACTGGCCTTCTCAACTTTCTGGGCTGAGTACCCTTCAGTTCACATCTTTTCTTTTTTTTGTTTTTGTTTCATCACCTGTGATGCATTTGCCATGTCTTAAGTCTAAATTCTACTCCCGTATCTACTGAAATCCCTATTATAATAAAGACGTGCAAAATATATTTATTCATGGTCTTTTCTAGAACTCTGAGAAAAGATTAAAAATAAACAACCAGAAATGGACAATAAATGGCCGTCCCAGCAGATTTGCTTCCTATCTCCTTTTTGGTCGCTTCATGCTGACATATTTAATGACACTGAGTAAAGCTAAAAAAAAAAAAATTGGGTTGGTGGATGTTTATTTGCTAAAAATGGGTCATTTCAGCTGGTTCCTAGGCATGTGTAATTTAGCTTTTGTGGTCAGATTATTGTGAAATTAAAATCCTTCATTGCTTTTATTAGGTGTTATAGGTGCCCAAAATTTTTTTAGCCCATTGGATAGTTGGTTGCTAGGCAGCACAATGATGTCATAATAATTCAAACCCCACCATCCCAGGTGAAATCCTCTGCTTAGTTTACCGTTGAATCACCACATCTTACACACTCCCTACTTTTTCTTTTTATACTATAAAATGCCCCCCCCCCCCCCCGCTGCACAGGTTAGATTTTCTAAAGCCTGAAAACAAAAGTCAGAGGATCGCAGCGGGAGTCCAAAGTTCCCGCTCAGACCACACATGAATTAAAATATGCTGAGAGGTTTTTTTTTTCTTGCCACGAAGCCGAAACATGTCGCCTATTCCAGCTTTAATAATGTATCGCCACAATGCCGGCAGCAGTGCTGGCAAAAACCAGCACGAAGGACACCAAACAGGAAAAAATGCGAAGAAACCAAAGCTCAAAAATGACCTGCCTGAAAGAATCAAGGTTGCCCTGGCACTACACGGAGCCTGCACAGCCTCAACACTGCTAAACACGCAGTCAGAAGTGTTTCATCATTTTTTCTGGATTCATTCACACACAATTCCTGTTCAAGTATGAACACAGCACAGCCTTGAAATGACTCATTTAATTCATGTGGCTTTCTGCTCTTATTCCGCCCGCTTTTCCTGCAACGCTTCCTCTTCCAAATGCATGAATGTTGCCGCACATTTCCCTCTGTCATTTTACCCAATAATGTACTTTCTCTGAGGCCAGAGAGGCTTCATTTCTATCACTTTGTGACAAAATGGAATAAATTCTCTATCAACAAGCCTGCGGGGCCATTGCTGGCGGTTGAGCTCAGCCAATCAAATGAGATGTCGGGGGGGGGGGCGTGAAACCAGCCTCATTATTATTCCCCCACTCTTCAGGTGTGTTCTCCAACATCCATTTTATCTCTCACCATTCCCTAATTTATTTCCTGCAGAAAATGAATTCCTCTCCTCTCACCGTGAACACCAGGATTACTAAAATTACAAACACTGAAATCAATTACTGAGTGAGGCTGCGTAAATCAAAATGCAGCCCATCGCTCTCCTTCCTGCGCCCATCTTCACGCCTATTGTCTGCGATGGCGTGCTGAAACGATCAGTCTGGGAGAGATTGAAGTGATACGGTGCTGTACCGACTGCTGCTCTTTGGTGTTTCATGGCCACGGCCCATCATATTGTTGATTAAAAAACAGCTGCTTGCGTAAGTTCATCTTCACCCTCGTGGAGAGAGCCGTTTCCTGCTTTACATTTTGAAAACATTTTCAATTATTTAGGTTTGAGAAGCAAAAGCAGCTGTTTCCGGATTTAATCCCAGTGACAGCAGAGGAAGAGCTTAAATGTATTAACAGCATTCCGGATGATTAACTAAGCGCCAATCCCGCGTTTTTAGGGGGCTGATGGTGATGTTTGAGTCTGTAGAAGTGTTTTATTTTACCCAATCATAGGTGTACTCGAATTAGACAAAGTCATTTGACCCATTTATCAAGCAAAATTTACAAACCTTCAAAAAGGTTAACACATTTTAAATCTGAATGTTTTTCCTGTTTGATAGTTGTAAATTAGAACTCGGGCACAATGAGTCATTATACAGATTTTCACCATTTTTCTGAAATGTTGCAAACTAAAACTGGTTAATTACTTGTTTACAGGAGAAATTTTAGCCCTCGATGAGCTATTAGTGTGTCTGTCTGTACACGACCATTTTCAGAGGAATGTTTTGTTTTGTGTTTTTTTTTTTTTTGTTAACTGACCCATGAATCATTCCCGCATAAAAACGGCAATGGCCACATAACAGACAGCAAAGAGCCAATTTTAAATTGTATCTTCCGGCACATCGTTACCAGCAACCTATCACAACAACACATCATTTGTTCCCACTTGTTTAGCTGAATCTGCAAAAAAAACAACAAAAAAGTCGATAGATGGATAGCACAGTTTGACAGGCATAAAATAATATTTTTTGCATCAATAATGTGATTCCCAAAGGGCTATTAGCTGAAAACTTAGCATATCACAGCACTGTGTGCAGTCTGTCCTTAAAAAAAAAATTTTGAGGAAACCGGACAAGTTGGGGACAAAAGCAATGGCAGACCTAAAAACTGTCAACAGCAGATGAACAGTGTCTGAAAGTCATCCAGCAGAGACCTGACACAAGACTCGAGTGATGCATCCTGTCCTTCAAGAAGCCATTCTTAAGGAAGAAAAGCTGAGGTATGCCAAATTATAAGAGCTGGACTGAAAATCAGTGCCAACAGCTTCTCATGGAGTGATGCATCCAAATTTGAAAATTTTTGTTAAAATCATCTTCAGTATGAACGGAGGTGGTCGGGATAGAGGTACGACAGGGAGTGTCTACAGTCATCTGTAAAACACGGTGGAGGCTCTGTCATGGTTTGCGGCTGCATGGCAGCAGATCTTGTGACAATCAGTGGAATTATGAATGCAGAAAAGTACCGTCCGACTTTGATCCACCATACAGTAGTATCTGAAAAGTGTCTGATTGATAGTAGTTTCACTTTTCAGCATGACAATGATCCCAAATATACTCCCAATGCAGTAAAAGCATACCTGGATAAAAGATTTTATAAAAATATATAATTGAACACTATCAGTAATGGATTGGCCTCCCCAGAGCACGGACGTCAACCTTATTGAAGCCGTGTGGGATCATTTTGATAAAGAGGAAACAAAAGGCAGCCAAGAAGAGCTTTGAATGTCCTTCAAGAAACCTGGAGAACTATTCCTGAAGACTACTTAAAGAGTTCAGGCTGTGCTAACCCTAACAGTGAGGAGCTTCTCCTTTCTGAAACAACCATGTAGGAGGATGCTTTTTTTTTTTTTAACACACTTCATTTCAGACGTGTGAAATTATTGGCCTGCATCAAGCAAAGACAGCAGCTAAGAATACTGAGCTGAAATGACTAAATTAGGTTAAGAACTGTCCGAGGCATTTTTAAAACCTGGAAGGTTTTGATTGTGATTGTGGGATTTAAGAGCTGTGCAGAAAAAGAAAACCACTTATCAGTGAGGCTGATTGGGGGTAAACATGCTTCAGACTGTGGTGCAACAGGAAAAAAGGTCACAATGAGTCCAGATTTACCCTGTTTCAGAGTGATGGATACATTAGAGTACCCATCACTCTGAAAGCAGAAGAAGATGACGTGATGCACACTACCTGTGGGGGCAGTGTTATGATCTCGGGCTTTACTTCACTAGGTCAGGTCGAGATAATGCCAGGACTCATTGGACTCAAAGCTAAAGGTGGTCCAGGAAAATAGGAGGAGCCAGGTAGTGCATATGAAAAGACCAAATCATGGAAAGCATTTAAAAACAAATCTAAAGGTCCATTAAAAAACAGCTAACGCTAAAGTCTTTAAGCTGCTGAGCACTGCGGTTTTTAAATGTTACTCAAAAGGAGCAAATAGTGTAAAAACTGAGGTCTATTTTCAGCCTTGGATTAACGCCTCCCAAGTGTTTAAGAGCAAGACAAATCAAAAGACACTCCATTGCCTAAAATGGTTTTCATTGGATCTGTTGACAATAAAAAATATGCTAAATGGACTTTTACACTCCCACTGGCACTCAGAGCACTTTACACACTACAAGCCGCATTCATCCACTCACCTGGCTCTTTAATCTGTCACACACACAATCACACTCCAGTGAATGCATCAGGGGTAATTTGGAGTTAAGTATCTTTCCCAAGACACTTAATCAGATCGAACCAGCGACCTTCCGATTAGTTGACAACCTGCTCTACCTCCTTGGCCGCAGCCGCCTGTACAGAGCAGCAATTATCCTTTAGCACTCATCTCTGGTTCATCATTAGTGAAAGGCAAAAGCCAACGCTCAACATAATTTATGATGCCCCGATTTCCCCATTAAAGACCTGGACACAAATATTAGTCATTTCCACTGCTGTGATGCTCAGCGCACACGGAGTCGAGCTTCGTGGCTCACAGTCCTTTGCTTCAGCGTCCAATCAGCTGAGACAGCTGAGACTCGAAAGGCGGCCGACAGATGAGTCACTGTTATACCACAGAGACAGCACGCTCATTCAGCTGCTCGCTGAGGAAGAATGACTGTTTCATGACAAACCAAATTCTGCTGTGCTTCAGATGACCCTCAGTCAGGCTATGAGGCTGTTTTTCTCTCCTTTTTTTCCATCTTTTGTCCTCAGTTATGGATTTTTATATAACTGCCTGTACCCTGCATTTTCATTACCATAACACGGAGCACTAACAACACTTAAACCTGCCCTCTGGGACTCTTACAAAGGTTTCCATCTGAGCAGCACCCTCTATGTGCCCATTCTCCTGATGTTTCCAACTGTTCTGACATTAGAAGAAATGCATTTTTTGACTCAGCAGCTGAAGCATATGTTGCTGTTTGGCTAAATCAAGTTGTCAAATTATTACTATAACGAGCATGTCGGGTCTAAAATTGCAGCAGCATGTTTATATAAAAAATGGGCTTGTGTGTATGGCCTTGTTAAAATGGAAATGCAGGATTTACAACCGAGCGATGCGGTAGTAGTTGCATAGCTCATGCAGATTATAGTGGATCATTAGAGGCTGTATAATTTGAAGCCCAAAGAAGCCATGATTCAGTAATCCACTGCAGCTTTTTATTTGCTATGTGTGGTTGAAACATTTCAATATTTACAGGATTACAGCAGCATTACCTACCATAATTTAACTGTTGTGGTGCATTTTCAGTTGCACAGTCCTTATACATTCAATCCTTTTTAATCACTATTTTAAATTGAATTTAATATTTGGTGCTAAAAATAAAGATAATTCTTTACCAATGAATGAAAAAAATTTGACATACTGTACTACAAACATGACCTCAGTGCCTACAGTGGTAGCTCCAACCCTGAATGCTTAACTGACCGTACAAATTACATAAATGACCAAGCTGTTTTTTTTGGGGGGACAGGAGTCTGCTAGTTGCTATGTGAGGCTGTCCTCAAGCTGTGCTCATCAGAAATTACAGCGTTGGTGCTGTTTTTTTCTGTCAGAGTCACAAATTCCAACCACGATAAAAATAGCTTAAACACGCATCAGGTTAAGCAAAGATTTAAAGGTTTTAAAAACTGTTTTAAAACTTTCAAAGTGAACTAAAGCTATCAACAGAGAGAAAAAAACAGCTTTGACTTAAGTCCAAAAGATTTATATGTTGTGTTAAGAAGTTATAAACTAAAGCGGAATTGGGGCTGGGCTGTACTTTTGTGAAATACGAATTTGTACCACAAGATGGTGCAGTGATGGTAGCCTTTCTTCTTTACAGGCCGCCTGCAAAAAAGGCTTAAACAGCAACACACAGCTGAGAGTAAAATGCTGCCCCCTGGTGTGCAGAAGTAATGAGAAAAAAGACATTTAAGCTCTTTAAGCTAAATGATAACACTGCACATGCTAACTTACAGAAACATATTTAATGGGTAAAATGTTTTCTACAGTACTGTGCAAAAGTCTTGAGGCACCCTGCATTTCTTTATATTTTCCCAGGAAAATGGGAAATAGGTGTGACAAAAAGAGTTTGTACAATTCTAATAAGCTTGAAAGTCAATATTTGCTATGACCACCTTTATTCTTCAACACAGCCTGAAATCTCTTAGGCAAGCTTTCTTGTACTTTATTAACTAGTCTTCTGGAATAGTTCTCCAGGTTTTCTGGAGGTCACACAAAGCTGGCTGCCTTCTGTTCATCTATCAAGATGATCCCACACTGCTTCCATAATGTTGAGGTCCGGGCTATGGGGAGGCCAATCCATGACTGATAGTGTTCCATTGTGTGTTCTGCTGCAGATAGTTTTTTTTTTTTAAGCCTGCCACTTCTTCTGTCCTCCACTTGTCCAGTTTCCTCAAATTTTTTGAGCACACACTGCACACCATGCCAAAATATTCCAGGTTTTCAGTTATTAGCTTTTTGGGAATGGCCTTGTTGGTGGAGGAATACTATTTTATTCCTGTCAAACTGTTATCTTTGGCATTTTTCATAGATTCAACTACAGAAATTAAAAAAAAAAAAGTTTTTGTGGCAGGTTGCTAGCAGCAAAGTGCTTAAAGGCACAATTTAAAACTGTTATGTGTAGGGATAAAACTGGATCATCTCTTGAGTTAGGTGCCTTTTGTATGCTTGAATAATTCATAGGTCAGTGTTACGTGGCTTAACAAACAAAAAAACATTCCTCTGAAAATGGTGAGGTACAAGGACTGGACTGAAAGTGAGAGATGAAGCAGCCAGTGTCCAAAGGAAAGACAAAGACTTGCTTTGTATTCTGTGTGTTTGGTTTGCACACTTGAAAAATTTAGATGGCACTGCAGAACACGATGCCAGTGTAGCTACAGCACTGACACTGGCAATAGGTTACCAGGCTGTGGAGACTGACCCGAGTTATGGTGGAAAAGTCTTCTGGTTAGTGCACTGACCAAAAAAAAAAAAGCTATCATAGAGCTGGGCTAATTCTTTAAATTGGACAGATAAATAATTATGCTACACAGTTGGCCCGTGTTTAAACTTTATAACTAATACCCTGTGTTTCTTTCTTTTCCTTTTTCTACCCTGGCACAACATCTCGCCCAAAGTAGGGATGCTCCTTGTTTAGTCAAATAATTTCTTAGTTGACTAAACAAGGAAAAAACATTGACTATACCGACTAGTCTAAAAGCAAGAAACACTCGGATATCAAGTTACATTTTGGGACTGTTTAATGGACAGTGTCAAAAATTGTCCAAACAAAGTCAAATAAAACCATTAACCGCGTTATTAAATAATGAATCGCACTTTAAATGCTGCTTAACTGTGCGGCATCGGGCATTATGCACACTGCAGGTTATACTCCAGACAACGAAGAAAAAAATTAAATGATATTAAATAAATGAAGATGCGTTACTGTAAACGTTGTTTTCGCATCACTTAAATATGAGAAAGTAACTTCCGAAAAACGAACAAATTGCGACTTCAAAGTGTGGCGCGTTATGAACGATGCTTGTTGTTCTATTAATGACACGCATCTCAATAAAAGTTCAAATCTGAAGTGATAATTAAACAACACAGATATCCATCCACTCCCGCGTATCCGGGGCCGAGTCGCGGGGGGGCTGCATCCTGAGCAGTGGAGTCCAGCAGGTGGGTCTTTGTACAGCTACTTTACCTGTGCAGGTGTGTTAATTACCATTCCGTTTAACATGCGGTGCCGGCCAGCAGAAACATAAACTGCTGGAACTTCTTCCCCTCCTGAGTCCTACTCTTTCCTGTGGTCATTTTTTTTTCAAGGTCCAAACACATTTGTCCCTCTAGGTTTTTCCTTCTTTGTCCAAACGTGGGGGGCGGAAACGCACGGCTTCAGGTTACCTTGTGAAACTTCAAAAATGACTAACAATATTAGGCCTAATAAAAATACCAGGCCAATATTAACAGTTATGTTCATTTGGACAAAGCGGGCAAGTCTGAAGGTGCCAACTTGTGCATTTTTTAAAACTAGTTTCTGACACTTCATACATCATAAAACAAGAAATTAAAATAACATTAAAAAAAACAATATTAGCACACAGCAGTGTGTTGCGGCTCACCCGTGTGTGATGCTTCCTGTTGCGTTGCCGTCGTTTGAATGTCATCTCGAGAAACGTCATCGGCGCCATTCGTTCTGCATGGAGCTGCTCCGACGCTCAGGATGACGCAAATGGCTCTGCTTACTGCTTTAATGATAGATGATAATATCCTGCTGCTCATGAGAGATGTGTTTACTTTTGGTGTTTGACTATGCTCCTAAAACCCACATATTTAACACAACCAGGAGGAGGGTAAGGGGAAAACTAAAAGATGAATTATTTTTGATCACGCAGAAATGGTGTGCGCACTGCATAATTTGGACCCATCACTTCAGCATCTCGGTAGTGGCCTGCCATCAGACAGGCTTCGTCTCTGTAGGTAATGGAATTCATTGTTAGGACCACTCCGGAGGTCCCTCAGAAGTGTGGGCACAAGACAAATGGTGCTCATCAATAGCTGCCTGCTGCTCTGTAACCACAGCAAATGAAAATGAATGACAGAACGCTTTTTTGACATGTGAAGACATCTCTTGGGGAAATTGGCTGTGCAGATTGAACATCAAGCGGCCTTTGGAGAAGGAATCGCTGCTGTCTGTTCATGTGAAAACATCTCGGAGAGGTTTCCATTCACAGTTAGAAAAAAAGAGAAAATGTCTGCTTTTAGTTTTGGTTTAAATGCACGCTCTGATTCTGGTAAAAGCCTGTAAAATTGTGTGTTGGGGTGAATACAAACAGTGATATTATCTTTTGATTTTTTACATTTTAATGGCACTGTCTCTGGGTTTGAAATAATATCTTTATGCAATCCCTCACCTCTGGTGTTTTTATTCCTTTTTAAACCCGGACTACCAGAAAAGCATTTGTTCACTGATCTCTGTGGCTTGAAAATGTCAGCACACTGTTGTCTCTTAAATCACACTCCACACTGGCATTTTACTGCACCATTGTGTGAGGTCAGAATCAGGACAGATCCTAAAACAACAATCTTTAACTTTTTTCTTAAAAATTAGTTGATGGATTTATTAATCATCACCCCAGTAAATACACAGATTTTGTTATTATGAAAAAATACATTTTTTTCTGCTCTTTTTTGGTTTTAATGGTAACATACTGTCTCATAGCACCGCATCATAGAACCAAAAGTATTTGCTCATCTGCCTTCACACACATATGAATTTGAATGACATCCTATTCTTAATCCACAGGGTTTAATATGCTTCTGCTTCAACTCGTCTGTGAAGGCTAGAGTCCAGTGGCAACGTGCTTTCCACCACCGCATCTGGCGCATTGCACTTGGTGATGTAAGGCTTAAATGGAGCTGCTCGGCCATGGAAAACATTCCATGAAGCTCTGTATGCACTGCTCTTGAGCTAATCTGAAGGCCACGTGAAGTATGGAGGATTGCATCAATTGACTACAGAAAGTTGGTGACCTCTGCACATTACGCGCCTCAGCATCCGCTGATCCCACTCTGCGATCTTACCCCGACTACTGGACCACTTCATGGCTGAGTTAGCCACGTTGACTGCAGAATATTTAGTAGCGAGGAAATTTCATGACTCAACTTGTTGCACAGGTGCCACGCTGGAATTCACCGAGCTCCTGAGAGCGGCCCATTCTTTCACGGTAATGTTTATTGAAGCAGAGGTGAATACTTTTAGCAATATAGTGTATATAGCTAGAACATAACCCAAATAAAGGCCCCACTCACACAGGACTAGAGACCAGTTGGCAACCATCTGGTGACCACTTGTAATTAGGGAAAAATGTGAATGTTTGCTGGAAGTTTCAACCAGCCAGATTCTGCAACCTCCAATAACCACTTCCTTTTTGCTAAGGCCTAAAATAATAAAGCAGCCTACATCAGGTGGATTTTTCTTAATTCTGTTTCTGTTATATAAAATGCTTCTTATGTTATTTTAACTGACAGCTACTCCAAAGAAAGTCACGAAGGAACCCGTGGACCTCTGCTCAAAACTTGCACACAAGGACGTCGAATGACATCTCCTTTCCTTAACCGTGCGATTTATCTGTCTGTTTCACACAAGACAAAGAGCCGTCTTGCAGTCATCTTGAACAGCGCATATTCTGAGGGATCTTAGGAGCCATTAATATTTCACCACCCCACAATCACTACTGCACAAACTCTTGCTGCAAATGACTTGAGCCGTGCGAGATGGCAGCACGCTTTTTTCTGCCATACTTTAGCTTTACTTTTGCACCGTGGGAGAAAGTGGTGACACACTGCCTGTCTTGGCGACTGTACTCTGTGGTACAAGAGCTCCTGTTTATCTTCCTGTACCACACAGTGACCTTGGTCTTGTTACAGAGCGGCACTGGGTACAAACTAATGTAATTAAATGGTTCCTCCTGCACTGCAGGGTAGGCTTACAGAGATAATATGTTTCTTTTGATAAACGCACTCTTGGACTTTAGCCAGAAAATGCTTAAATCTTAGATAATGAAATTAATATTTCACTGAAAATACTAAAAAAGAAAAAAAGGGGGGGATTTTAAACCAGGTTTTATGGGAAAGAAATGCATTCAACAGACACATAAAATCTACTTGATGCCTCTAAGAGGAAAATATCACTCAAAATATGCAGAAATGTTTCGATTTATTTACTCTCTTTTATGTGATAATTGTCCCAAAGTGTGTTTTTATTATGATTTACTGCAGTATGCCTCCCACCTGCAACCAGTATTTCTGAAGTGTGGATAGAACGTGCAGCAAAGTTAAAGTGTTACCCAGCAGATGACAGCAAAAGAAGGATTTTCAGTCTACTGATCTTCAAACGAGCGCTACACCACAGAGGTGGACCGGCTTCCAGACAGAAAATAAAAAAGTATTTTCTGCGCCGCGCTGATCTTTTTGCAGCCTTACCCGAATTTGGATAAAAGGCAAAAACTGTGGGACGGAGAACAGATTTCACAGAGCTACCATTTCTATTGAGGCAGCAGATATTTTCTTTAATACAGCATCAAATAGCACTACAATAACATAGTGTGGTCACTGGACAGAACAGTCAACCCTGTGTTACACAGGAGCTTTCCCTAAACCTTGACTGCTAGCTTACATCTCTTCAAATTTCACCTTAAAAAAGGTTGACATAACATCTTTGACTCTTGTTCAGTTAAAGTGCACCATAAACTTTTTCCCCCTCACTATCAGTACATTCCAATAAAATCATTTGCCTATATTTTTTTCTGTACATTTATCTTTAATGCTTATCTTTAATGCTACCATAAATTAAGAGCATGCTGCTGCCCTTCACACTAAGGATTACTGCAAAACTGGCACAATACCATCACATGACACCACGTCAGGAAAAGAACATCAGTCACATCACTGTCAGAGTTGCAGAGTCTCGACCACTTTGAACACCTCCATGGAGCGCTCATCAACCGCCTGGACTGAAAAGACAGACCAGCAGAAGGACGGCACTGACTTCGACTCAAAGTTTTATCTTGTTTTGGTGTCTGACGTCACTGTGGTCCTATCCGATCCTCTGGTCCGCAGGATTCTGGGCTTTAAGTCGTCTTTCTCCCACTTGAAGACTAAATTGGAGAAAATTGGTTGGATCAGCAGCAGCACCATCAACAGCCAGTGTTTGATTAAACTCCCTCTTTCCGAAAGCACCACTGTTCATTAACTAAGCTTCACACACATGCACACTTGTGTGTCTCCACTTTCTCTGTCCAGAGCAGGTAGGAACCTCCAGTCCAGAAGGGCAAAAGGGCTTCACTTTCATCGTCAATCCTTCACTGAACAGTTGGCACTGCCTCTCTCACAGACCCCAGTACGGAGCGAGGCTCCTGCGGTCCCTCTCGTAAACATCAGGTATGACCCCGTAGGGCGTCTGCACCATCTTAACAGAGTTTCTGCCGAACAGCTTCCTCTCGTACTCGATTAGCTGGCGCCAGAAACCGCCATTGGGCCTGATGACGGGGCGGCGAGCTTTGACCCAGGCGTGGGCCTCGGCCAGAGACACACGGTGATATTTCATGAGGTACGCCAGGCACAGAGAGGCAGAGCGGCTCACTCCTGCTGCACAGTGCACCAGCACCGCCCCTCGTTTACGTCCCACACTGTGGATCTTATCGGCCACGCTGTCGAAGTACAAGGAGATGGGGGAGTGGGGCATATCTGCCAGTGGGACCTTTACATACTCCATGTGAGGCCAGTTAAAGTTGGGGAGCTCGATGGTGGCATTGACCACACAGGTGATGCCTTTAGACAGCAGCAGGCTACGGTTGGAAGCCACGTTTCCTCTGCTGAGGAAGAGGTTGGGGGTGATTTGTGCAATGCCTCCCAGCAGGCTGCCATTCTCGGGCAGCAGCCTCGGCACTGTCGCAGGTACCATGGAGTTGCGATGGTGGTGGTGGTGGTGATGATGATGGAAGAAGCCTTGGCTGCGGGAAGCCATTGAGGAAACAAGTGGGCTTTAACAGGGACGTATATTTGTTTTCTTCCTTTACAAAATCTTCATGAGCTCAGAGTCATAGTTGTGCAGCGGGACCAGCCAGACAGCTCCTGAAATACAAAACCAGACTTAGCTTTTATCTAAATTAAACATTTTTCTATTTCAGTGCAGGCCGACAGACATAAAAACACTTCAAGGATGAGCAGCATCACCGCTGTTTGAAAACCCTACAAAACAAGAGCACTAAGATCCCTCTTTTGGAGGGCAGAGTGCTGCGACTCCAGGAAATGTTTCTGATATAATAAAGAAGAAAGGAAATGTTACGAGCGCATCTTCAAACTTTTAAAACCCAGACACACACGCAAAAAAAAGCTGTTAAGAGTCACAATAGTTCAAGTTCATTTAAAAACGCAACGTGAGCCTGAAAGGGTTTTTAAGACTCCTCGGCGCTACGGAGACCGGTCACTCTGCTGTACGTGTCTCAAGATTCAGGTCGAATGGCCGCACGCTGAGACCCGCCTTGCTCTGCCATGTGAGCACAGACGCCCTGCAGGCAGACACTCACCTCATCTCATGTTCATCCATCCACGGCTCCCACATACAGATTAGATCTCGTCTCTCTGGCTGTTGCGGCCGTTATTGTCATTTCTGGATTGCACCAAGCAGCAGGGTGGAAACGACTCATATATACCGAATGATCATATCAAACTTCATTTAAACACACAATTTGCCACAGTTTATCATCCTAATTTGATTTTCTTTTTTCCTAAAAGGACTATCTAAATGACCTCCACCCTCTGCTTCACACACTGTTGTACTTGTCGTGCATCATCCACACATCGTGCACCGGTCTGGACCAGCAGGTCTTCTCCCTTCATTTCTAGTTGCGGTCTGGTTAACAGGACACGTGGCTAAAAACACCGCTGTGTGCCGTCACCTGCAGACTGGGATTCTTCTTATTAATTCAATTATAATCAAAAACACAAGTGCTGAGGGTACAATTAAATTGAGATTACAGCTTTTCATGCACAAAAGGGTCATGAGGTAAACCCGAGGGGGGTCATATTATTTAACTATTATGATGAGGAAAGATTCCTGCTAGACATAATTACACTTTTTTTCCCTTGTTTTTTTTTCCTACTGGATAATTTTGCCTCCCTATAATTAGTTTTTGGTTCAATTGATCACAACCTTTGATGAGTGGATGCTTCAATTTACTGCAAGGAAAAGGAAAAGTACTGCTTTGTTATGCTTTTCCACACTTTTGTCATATTATTCCAGCAACAGAGACTCATGTTCAATTAAAGAGCTCATCATATGTACAGGTAATCCATGTGAGCCAAAATCTTGGTTTTCATTTTTTTCCTACTCTAGGCTCTGCGTGATAATATGGTTTTAATATGATTACCTCAGGGACACAGCTCTGACAGTGAGAACAGAAGCCCCGCCCACTTGCTGTTTAAACCTTCTGTTTGCATGTAGATCCCAGAGGTATATACGTCTTCGCTTTTCACACATTATGTAGTTCTTTTGGTTTCATCAAGGCATGAACTTCAGCTTGCACGGGGGTTGTTTGCAGTCGAGTGTGAAGTGGCTGGGATGAGAATCAGCACCTCTGGTTTTCAGCCAGGAAAGGGTGGAGTGTTCACTCCAGGTCAGGAATGAGTTCCAGTATCTTGGGGTCTTGCTGACAAGTGAGGGGGACAGTGGGAGCGGGAGAATGACAGACAGATTGGTGCAGCGGTGTCGCAGATGCTGAATCAGTCTGTTGTGGTGAAGAGCGATTACAGGTCGGTCTTAACTGTCCTACCCTCACCTGTGGCCAAGAGTTGTGAGTAGTGACTAAAAGACTGAGATCACCGGTACAAGCAGCAGAAATGAGCTTCCTCCGGAGGGCGGTTGGGCTCGGCCTTAGAGATAGGGTGAGGAGCTCAGCCATTTGTGAGGAACTAAAGGGTGCAGCTGGCGTTCCTCCACATCAAAAGAAGCCAGTTGAGGTAGTTCAGACATCTGACCAGGACACCTCCTAGGTGAGGTGTTTCAAGCCTATCCTACTGGGAGGAAGCTTGGGGCAGATGTAGGACACACCGGAGAGATCGCATCTCTGGGATGCCTGGTTGTGCTACCTAAACTCTGCTCCCACTGAGGTAGATTATCTCATCGATAGTTTTACATCCTCACTGCGTACGACTTTGGATACTGTGGCTCCTCTGAAAAGGAAAGCCTCAAATCAGAAGTGCCTGACTCCGTGGTATAATTCACAAACGCGCAGCTTAAAGCAGATAACCCGTAAGCTGGAGAGGGAATGGCGTCTCACTAAAGTAGAAGATACTCATTTAGCCTGGAAAAAGAGTTTGTTGCTCTATAAAAGAGCCCTCCATAAAGCTAGGACATCTTACTATTCATCATTAATTGAAGAAAATAAGAACAACCCCAGGTTTGTTTTCAGCACTGTAGCCAGGCTGACAAAGAGTCAGAGCTCTGTAGAGCCCAGTATTCCTTTCACTTTAACTAGTAATGACTTCATGAATTTCTTTACAAAAAATTTTTTAGACATTAGAGGAAAAATTATTCAAAACCATCTCCAAGATTTATCTTCATGTTCGGCTGCTTTCAGCACTGCAGCAATAATTTGTGTCTGAACCAAGTAATGTTAGAAATATA
>JAMQGT020006391.1:55000-76857 GCA_024447675.2 Pterophyllum scalare | reverse complement strand
TATATATATATATATATATATATATATATATATATATATATATATATATATATATATATATATATATATATATATATATATATATATATATATATATATATATATATATATATATATATATATATATATATATATATATATATATATATATATATATATATATATATATATATATATATATATATATATATATATATATATATATATATATATATATATAGTAATATATATATATATATATATATATATATATATATATATATATATATATATATATATATATATATATATATACACACACACACACACACACACACACGCACAGAGAGAAAAACAAAGAACAAAAAAATCATCATCCAATCATCATCAACCACCCACCATGTGTAAATAAATTGTTTATAAATGACAAACAAACAACAGAAGAAGAAAAGAAAAAGAAACTACCAGGAGATCAGCAATCAGGAGATGAATCAGCCAGCCCAGCAGTATGCAGGATGATGAGCAGCAGGAGGCAATTTATTATGATGAAAGGATGATCAGCAGCCACCAGGAGGCTCACACACAAAAAATATATATATATATATATATATATATATATATATATATATATATATGCAAGCACATATATATAAATAAATAAATTTTTTTTTTTTTTTTTTTAAATAAATAACTTCACCACTTCATACCAATTTATCAGGAAAAATGAAATGATATATACAATCACACAATCACTTTACTATCAGGACACAAGAAAGATAGGATGATGATGATGTTAATTTATGGTGGTGGTTGTTGGTTGTTGGTCTGTTGCCTTCCAATATATTGAATTATGCTGCATTAAATAAATAATCATCACAGGTGATGAGGAGGCTACCATAACAAGCAAATGAATCAGGTGAGGGAAACCACCACCAGGAAATGATAGCGAAAGGGAGGAGGTGGATGGAGGGAATGGAGGGAGGAGGAGGCCACCACCCACAGACCAGACAGATACAATCAGCAGGATCCTTAAAAAACCACCACCCATGTTCAGTTATGCTAGACTATCCATTAATGTTTTATTGATATTCATCACAATCATGTGTTGAAGGAAGAAACATTATCATTTGCGATGCAGGAACAGATAGAATCAAACAATGTAATATTCATCACCACTCTCACCTCACCTTGGTTTAAATTGTATTAAATTCACAATCAAACCAAAAAGTCAATGTAAGGGATCAAAAACAATTAAATGGTTGTGTGACAAATAATTTATTATTGTTCAGCTTGCTGATTTTGATTTTGATTGCTTTAATTTTAGCTTGATGGTTAATTCAGTTTATGATCATCTTTAAAAATAATTTTATAAGTTATCACCAAAAAATAGCGCCACCAAATCAATGTTCAGGAGGCTTCACCATCACCAACCACCATTGTCATGTTACCACAATGACGCTGCCGTTAAGATCAGGCGAATTTTTATTATTAGATATCATCATTTTACAATAAAGATTCATCAAAATACCATTGAATGGTTAACTTCAAACATTTAATTTAATCGTTCATCAACCAAAATAACTTCACGTTAAGAAAAGCATTTGCTTCATCTGCCAACTGAATACCATTAACTAACTTCAAAGGAGGAGAATGAGCAGGAGCAGAAAATAAACAGTAGAAGAATGCTGAAACGGATAATTGAGAGAGGCATAAGTCAGCTGCAGTAACTTTAGCTGCTGTTGATGCAAGGACACAACTCCACATCCACTTACTTTGTATTCTTCTCTTTTATCCCCTCTCCCACTCCTCTTCCATCTTATCCATTCCTAGTTCCCTCTCCATTTCTCTACTTCTTCTTGCTGTTTCAAGTCCCCACAGTGCTATTTAGAGCATGGCACTGAGCTATATTAATGTGACTAAAGAGGATTGTACAGGTAACACAAGTCCAGCTGGCGCTAAACTCAGCGGTGCAGCTCCTCACCGAGCATTAAAGCTCCCCTGTTTATGGAGTCGCCCTCCATAAACAATACTATATAATTCTCTTTGAACAGTACAGCACATGCCTCATATAAAGCATCACAAAATATGAGGGGACACCACATGCACCCACACATAAAATGGAATGGCTCTCAATGCGCACACACACACACACACATACACACACACACACACACACACACACAAAAAGAAGGCAGGATGCACTGCACTTGCACACAACCAGTGTGTCCTCTCTGCATGTGCGAGCAGAACTTTGAAGGGAAGGCATTGTTTTCCCTTGAGAATAAACAACCACACAAGAAAAATAACTATATGCAACAAATGGTCTCTATGCACCAACAAGCCCACCCCGTGCACGCACACAAAAAAAGAAATATCTTTCTGCCCAGTATAGAGCTAATCAATATTTTAGCAGCCCAGCCCTGATTGTTCATGCAGGCCATGAGGGGGCTAATGAGGCAAAGCTGCAAAGACAATGTGCTCACCAAAGTAGGCTATCTACTAAAGGACAAAATTACCTTTCAGATCCCCAGGATCATTCGCGCTCTGCCCAGGATGAGATGCTACTGAAGTGAGCCACTCGAGACCTTGCGCTGCCTGACAGTTTATGAGTAGGCATATCTGTCTGAGAGAGAGCACAGATGTGGTTCACTCTGATCTGCTGTGTCAAAGTCCTCACGCCTCATATGCTGTTTGTTGTCAGCGCACTTTGAATTATACTTTTTTTCTTCTATGAGAAACGTGGCTTGCCTGTAAATGATGCTGAAGTCTGAATGTTCCAAAAAGGACAATGCCCGCATTACCTACAGCAGGTTTAGGTGAGGGACTGCACAAAAATGGTTAGACACTAAGGAAACGGGGTTGTTATGTTTTTGTGGTTGCTTTAAAGGCAGGGTGTTCTAACTTATTCGCCTGCTCTCCTAACATAGCTTGAGTTTCCTATATTTGTTTTCTTTAGTTAATGGTGATATTTATAGTTATATCAGAGACACAGTTGTCACTCGCAGCATGATTCATAGCTGTGTCATTTGCGGAAACTGAACAAGTTCCAAATTAAACATTTTCCACACCCCACAGAGTGACAGAAACGTTTGCTGATTTCACGCCTTGTTGACAAAGACTTAAAACTATAAAAACTCATTTTAAAAATTGGCTTTATGACTAACACAAAGCTGATTAAGGATTTGGTTAACTTTAAGCACAAAGATATGATTGTGGTTTGGACTGTGGCATGTACAAATCCAGTTTTGACCAGTATGTACTGCCTACAGGAGGTAGCCATATGCACACTCTGAAGTCCAAGATAATGTGATCCGTTGCCATCTCCTGTCTACTTGCCTTGTAAGTAATGATATCAAATCAACAGACAGTTGCATTTCTGGTTTTTGCTCTGGTCCAGGTTCTTTTGACCAATCATGTTTGAGCAGATTTTGACTGCATGCAGGTAAACATTACATCAGAAGAACAAACGAAGGACATAATCTTGCAGCCTCTAGTTATCTTTTCTTAAGGTCAGTGACAGAAATCAATTAGTTAAATTACAGTCATCTTCAAGGCATGAAGGACTGGATGTCCTGTAATTTTCTACTCTTAGATTCCAAGAAACTGAGATTATTGTACTCAAAAATAGAAATATGATGTCTACCCAGATGCTTACTCTGGATGGCATTATCTTGGCCTCCAGTAAAAAGAATCTTTGAGTCATTTGTGACCAGGATATGTCCTTCAGCCTGCACATTATACACATATGTAGGCCTGCCTTCATTCATTTTCACAATATTGCTAAGATTAGAAACATCCTGCCTCAGCTGAAAAACTAGTTCATACATTTATTACTTCTAGGCTGAACCGTTGTAATTGTCATGGTCCTTCTGTCCTCCTGTGCTGGCTCACCCTTTTTCTCTCCATCTCTCCTCTCCCTCTTTGTGTGTGTGTGTGTGTGTGTGTGTGTGTGTGTGTGTGTGTGTGTGTGTGTGTGTGTGTGTGCGTGCGTGCGCGTGCACGTGCAGATTTGTGTATATGTTGTGTTTGTGTTTCAGGGGCAGGCCTTTCTCTGTTTCCTGCTCCTGGAGTCCTGGACACCTGGGAGTGATGGAGTCACCTACTGGTAATTGTCTGATTTGCTGGTTACTGCTTAACATGGAGAAAGACCATCAGTTGACACCTGACTGTTACACTGGAAAGAGTAAAGTTGGCTTGGCTCTGTGACTTGCCTCACATGTTTGTTCTCCTCTGCACAAGAAACTGTGTTTTGAAACTGAGTGAGTTACAGAGAGAGAGTATTTCCCCTGTGGAGAGATTTTTCAGTGGTCCTGTCTGTGTTGGAGCTCTGGGACCCACTAAGTGGGATTTCTTGTGCTATCATTCTTTCCTGAAATCTGACTGGTAAATAAACTTTATAACTTTTATATTCTGAGTCTGAGTTCTGAGTTCAATATGCACCACAGGTTATGACAAAACATTGTATTATCAGGCTGTCCTAAAAGCTCCCTGAAAAGCCTTCAGTTGATCCAAAATGCTGCAGCTAGAGTACTGACAGGGACTAGAAAGAGAGAGCATATTTCTCCCATATTGGCTTCTCTTTATTGGCTCCCTGTTAAATCTAGAATATAATTTAAAATCCTGCTCTTCACATACAAGGTCTTAAATAATCAGGCCCCATCTTCTCTTAAAGACCTCATAGTACTGTATCACCTCAATAGAGCACTTTGCTCTCAGACTGCTGGCTTACTTGTGGTTCCTAGAGTCAGGTCCCTCTCCTGTGTTCCCATTTGGAAGTTTGGAAGATTTGGAAGAGAGACACCATCTGTGCTTTTAAGATTAGGCTTAAAGCTTTCCTTTTTGATCAAGCATATAGTTAAGGTGACCCTCAACCATCCTTTGGTTACATTATATTGCTAAATGTATTCCCTCATCCATTCAAATCATTGAATTCAGGTGATCCAATCACTTCCATGACCACAGGTGTATAAACCAAGCACCTAGACATGCAGACCGCTTCTACAAATATTTGTGAAAGAATGGGTCGCTCTCAGAGCTCAGTGAATTCCAGCATGGTACCATGATATGATACCACCTGTGCAACAAGTACAGTCATGACATTTCCTCACTACTAAATATTCCACAGTCAACTGTTAGTGGGATTATAACAAAGTGGAAGCGATTGGGAATGACAACAACTCAGCCACAAAGTGGTAGGCCATGTAAAATCACAGAGTGGGGTCAGTGGATGCTGAGGTGTATAGTGCACAGAGGTCTCAGCGTTCTGCAGAATCAATCACTACAGACCTCCTCCTTCGTGTGGCCTTCAGATTAGCTCAAGAACAGTGCTTAGAGAGCTTCAAGGAATGGGTTTCTGCATCCAAGCCTTATATCACCAAGTACAATGCAAAGTGTTGGATGCAGTGGTGTAAAGCACACTGCCACTGGACTCTAGAGCAGTGGAGACGTGTTTTCTGGAGTGATGAATCATGCTTCTCTATCTCGCAGTCCAATGGATGAGTCTGGGTTCGGTGGTTTCCAGGAGAATGGTCTGATTGCATTGTGCCAAGTGTAAAGTTTGGTGGGGGGGGGGTTATGGTGTGGGGGGGTTTTCAGGAGTTGGGCTCGGCCCCTTAGTTCCAGTGAAAGGAACTCTTAATGCTTCAGTATGCCAAGACGTTTTGGACAATTTCATGCTCCCAACTTTGTGGGAACAGTTTGGGGATGGCCCCTTCCTGTTCCAACATGACCATAAAGACATGGATGAGTGAGTTTGGTGTAGAAGAACTTGACTGGCCTGCACAGAGTCCTGACCTCAACCTGATAGAACACCGTTGGCATGAATTAGACTGTGAGCCAGGCTTTCTCATCCAACATCAGTGTCTGACCTCAAAAATGGGCTTCTGGAAGAATGGTCAAAAATTCCCATGAACACTCCAAAACCTTGTGGAAAGTCTTCCCAGAAGAGCTGAAGCTGTTATAGCTGCAAAGGGTGACATCATATTAAACCCTATGGATTAAGAATGGGGTGTCACTCAAGTTCATGTGTGTGTGAAGGCAGACGAGTGAATACTTATGGCAACATAGTGTATCTTGCTATAGACTCTTGCTGTTGAGCAACTTCCCATGATGAGTATTTCTTCTCCACTCCCCATGTGTTTATATTGCACTCCTGCACGTAATTAACTTTTGTCTTCTCCCTCTGATAGTTCAATAAGGAGAGATCATTTGGAAAAGCTGAACATTATTTATTGATATACAGAATTCAGTTAATCTATTTGGTGATTAGACTCCGATGGCCCATCGAATCAGAATGGAATCCCAGCAATGATAGGAATTAGGGCAGGACCCCCCTGAGTCTAGATGCTGGTGGTGGAGAAGACAAAGATGGAGGCTTGGATGGTGCACAGCGATTTGGATGAGGTGGAGATGGGGAGGAGTTGGTTGCACAAATGAGTCTGCAAGGAAGAATGACAGGTAAGCAGTGAGAATTAAAGCATGCAGAGTGGAGACTGATTGGCTTGAAGTACACGGGCAGAAAGCTGACTGGATGAGAGCAATGACGTCAGCGTTGAGTTTGACAGCATGGAAAAGCAGAAGTGATGTGAAGAATAAACTAACAGCCAAATTCCCAGGAAAGCTGACAAAGGAGTGAACACAGATCTTCCTTATTGAACTTACGCCTGGAAGTTTCAGTTTCTGCCTGTTAAAAAGGAGTTTTTCCTTCCCACCATCACAACATGCTTCTCACAGGGGATATCTGATTGTGGGATCTTTTTCTCTAATATTTTATTATTATATTTTATCTAATATTGTACCTTCAGATGATTGTTGCTGCAAATTGGTGCTATATCAGACAATAATTCAACTGAATTGAATTATTGTCTGATGGTGATTTAGTTAACTCTTGGCCTGGATATTACATTCAGACCCCCCCAAAATAAACCACAGACTGATCTATGGGTTGTCACATAGCTGACTGCTTGACCCTAACTGTTAAACCATTAAAAACCCCTTCTACTTCTGCTTGTAACTCTCTCCATATCTGACAAAGAATACCCAACATACTGCCCAGGAGTCCCAGAGACTCTGTCAGATTCGTTCAAGGACCAGCGTTAACAGTACACTCTTCACTTCTTAGTTTATTAGCTAACTTAGGCTGTGGATGTTACTCCTAATGCATCTGTTATTTTTGTTACTTTAGTGGTGCAATTAGCATGCACAGTTAGTTGAATTTTGTTTATTTACTGTATGAGAGCTTCAAACCGTATTAACTTAATTAAAACAAAGCTTGATCCTATAATTTTTCAGCTTTATGCTGCATTCTGCCTGTAGCTGCATTTAAGGAAACTTACTGTTTTACTTTCTCTGCACTTTGTAGTCTGAAAGCCTCACAACACCCAGTATATCTATAGGTATGGACCTGGTATTTATCAAGGAAAAAAAAGATTAAACTATTAAAATCAAATATGCCTAACAATACTAAACAGAGCTTTACAGTCCTGCTGTTACACCAACAGCTCTGCTTCTGCATCAGCGTTATCTTTATTTATTGTACTGTTCTTTTAAACAGTAAAACATTGAGTTCAGACCGCCTTGTTACCGAAATCATTTTTGTACAGCCCCTAATTGCGCTGTTAAATCTTTGCTCCCAAATCTGCCTTCCACTCAGAGAGACCCCTTTTTACTCATGAAAAGCTAAAATAAAGTCTTATGGCTGCAGGACTTTAAATTCGAGTGATAAAGTTATGAAACACTGTTAGTGTGCCGCATTTTGGGTCTCCACTGCCATCAAAGAGGAGGGAAAAAAAATCCAAGCAAAGTAAACACTGAGATCTTTGCAGGCACACAAACACACGCAGCAGGCAGCACCCAATTATCTTTGCTCACAATAAATGAGAAATAGTCAAATGAGTATTGGGTCTGGGAAGTATCTTCATAGATTAGAATATAAAAAGCAGGGGGAAAACATCCGCACTCACAATTCCTCACAGACCCTCGACACAAAGCCAAATGTAGGCTATTTCATAAAACTACAACCCCGTGTCATCAAAGCTCTCCCTGCGGAGGCGTTATTCTTGATCGCTCCTCCCGTCTAAGCGCCCTATTTCTCCACATAGTCATCTTTGTTTGCAACACTTGTCTCACGTCACAGAGAGGAAAAAGCCCGCGTTCGATTCATCTTAACAGTTTGTGTGTCACTGGGAAAAAAAAAGGGGTGAAACTTTAAAAAATTCAGTCTTTGTTGCCAGAGAACAGAAGGCTTACAAAGTTTTATAGAGGCAGCCATGAAGTTCTGCCTCATTAGATAGAATAGCTGTTCTATATTCAGGGTCTCTGTGGGGCTAACAAATGCAATGAGTGGGCCAAACTTGGTTCGTTCCGCCAGAGCAAGGGCCTTTTTGTCTGTTTTCTGTGGGTGGAGTTGGCAGGGGTACAGGGGCTGGGCCAGCCCTCCAAAACCTGGATTTCTTTACAAACGAGCAGACGTATTAGGAGGTGAGTGCATGCAATGGTCTACATGAGAAAGCCTATAGGGTTTCAGGTTCCACAGCTCATCCTTAAATGATCTAATCCAGTTAGTTACATCACTGCAGAGACCCAGGCTGATCCAGCATGAAGTGAAATGCAGATGTCACATTGTTATTTTTGCCACGCTGCACCACAAAGGAATTATAATACTGGCTGGGATCAAAATACTGGCTGTGACTAAATGAATACTGTCTTCATCAGGTGCTGAGATTTGAAAACTCCACTCCAATAGTGTTCACTGGTCAGACTGGTCATTTTGGTTGTAATTTGTATGGATTTCTGTCAGTCATGACCACATTGCACAGGAAGTCTGTGCACGTGCACATTAAGTGTGGTATGTCAGAGCTGAGGAGGAGGAGGTCTGTGAACTGTGGTGGGTGCAAGACACAGTTTTGTGTAGTAATTTTACAGTGTGGCTTAATTTTCTCTGTAAAATTATTTGGCTAACTCTGAAGGTTTGTTTACAATCCGTCCGATCATCTGGCCACTCACGTTTCCTGCCAAATTGCTCTTTTGTTAGCCAAACTGCCACATTTCAAACTCTCAGCAGTTAACTATTGAGCACAGTTTTGTCATAATCAATAAAACGGGCAGATAAGCCCAAAAGATGCTATAATTATTATTATTTTTTTTATACTTCCAGTACTAACATGACTGTGCAATACAGTGGCTGCTCCAACTCCCAAACTGGAGGATGGGGGAACACCCTCAGAGTTTAGTGCCTTGCCTGAGGATACTTTGGCACTGATGGAAAGGGCTGAGGATCAAAGTGCCAGCCCTGCAGTTAGTGGACAACAAGCTCTGTTAACTGGATCAAAGCTATCCTAGCAGTGAAGAGCCCAGACTGAATTATCACCCTTTTCTACACTTCCCATTTAGCACCGCATTTGGCACCTTTTAGCGCATTGTTTTGGCTTTAAGTGCCACACCTTTACCGTTTTAGTAACTCTCTTAGCTGCTGCTTCTAACAGCAGCACAGAGGTGTTTTTTGAGAAAGTACTCATCTGATTGTAATTAAAGTATTTAGCAGCTACAAAGCTAAACAACTGATTTTTTTTTTTAAATTATTATTCCTGCAGGTTCAGACCCAAATAGACCTAACGGGGATACTGCAGCTGCATTCAGAAGTTTGACAATCAGCCAGTGTTGCTTTGTAGGCAACTGTTTGCTACATGGTCAAAACAGGCCATATTTTATATGTTTACAACTTATAAAATTCAGTTAATGGTGGCTTGACTCCTGCTTTATATACTGATTGTGACTTTGAAATTTCTGCTGCAATATGTTATTCATTATTATTGACATCAACTCAATCAGTGATATTTTTCCTCGGAGGCCTTTTAAAGTACAAGAAAAGCTGTTAACGAGGAGAACAAAGTTTGAAACCAATCATCAAATAAACTGCAAGCCATGCTAATCTATCCTCATGCAGCATTTTATTAGGAACACCCTGTGGCACAGTGTAATCCAGCTCTGCCCCTCCTGAATGGTAATGGGGTAGACAAAATAGCAGGAATGATTTTAAAGGTGATTTAGTCCAGTAAGTCACCACACCCACTGTGACCTTATAATAATCACAAAGTAGAATCACATTCCAACTATGTAACAGAAGCTTTGTAAAACTATAAATTATTGCAGGGTGGTTGTGCTGGATGGTATTAGAGTCTTCCTAATTAAGTGGTTAGTGAGTATATTCCTATCCTGGCATCATTATCTTACATCTATGATGACTGTGATAACACGATCTCTCATCTCTCATGCATGTTGCTCTGATTAAACAGTGTGGATTACTGGGATTTGAATTTGCCTACATTCATTATACACTTTGAAATCACAAGTTTAACTATATGCAAACAATGTATGATTTGGATATTTAAAAAGAGGCCATATGCATTTATAGTTTTTGAAGGGGGAGGTCTAATTCCAGAAGGCAGCAGCACTGAATATTTAAGAAAAAAAATCCTACTTAGTTTAAGGACACATTTCAGAGTTGTCCTTCTAAAAAAGATTAGAGGATTAGGAAACCATCTCGAAGTTGCTGTTTCATGTCTGTGTCCTAGATTCAACTTGATATCCTTTGATTGCACAAAGAGAGCCACTCGGGCTATGGAGCTGTGGGCCAAGATAATAGGGAGAAATTTGCACTGTGTCATTATTTTCATCTTACCCCGCAGGAATCATTTATTACAGGCGGTGTTTCATTTGTAACTTTATAGGAATATTCTCTATTCACATTGGCTCGTTCGTTATAATGCAAATGTTATACAGGCTATTAGAGGCGTTTAGCAGGCTTGCGTCTGAAGACGTGGGTGTTGGGCAGATGGACGGAGCTCCGGGGTCACCCTCACCCCTGACCCCCCACAGATGTCCCAAACCCAGGCAGAGCCCCGTCACGAACCAGTGGAAAATCAGTAATACACCGGAACCGACTTGTCAATACGCAGGACAATTAGGCGCATTTGAGCGCCACTTCTGACTGCGCAGCGGCGCTCGTTGCTGCGTGAAACACACCGCGATTACAGCTCAGATGAAAGAGGGAAAGGGGCCATGCAGTGCCTTTTAGTGAAGGCCTGTTTGACCGATGGCTCTTGCCTGAATGGGATTCTGGTGGTTATACATAAATTAAGAGGTTAAGTGAGCCATCAGGAACAAATGTTTGCATTTATTAACTAGGGACAATAGCTCCCAGCAGTCAGCCTGCAGCCTGGGTTTTCCCTTTGGGTTGGCTTCTTATGCATGTTTGAAGTTACCTTCAATTTCTATATTAGTTTAGACTGCAGGCCAGCCGATCTACATCAGTCGATCCTAATTATCTCTTCAAAGTACATTCTTATTATCGTACAATATAATGGGGATGCTGCAGGTCAGCGGTATAAAAGGAGAAAGAAAATGCACTAAAGCAGGCTGTTAAATACCAGCACCACACACCACAATGGAAATATTATAGCCTATCTTCCTATTAAGGCGCACACAAATGGACAGCCGGCAACGGCATATAATATATTCAAAAAACGTTAAAAACCAATAAGCTGCGACTTCATTAAGACATCAGAGACTGAAATGTTCCCGAAGCTCGTTATAGCCTACAGAGCAAACATTCCCATTCACATGTGAGGAGGGATCCCGCAGGAATGCATGAGGCAGGTGTAAATTTAAACTGTTAATGAGGCGCATCAAAAGCATCAAAGACACGTCGTGCTGAGCCATTCTACCATTAGTCCACACTAGACAAAAGCCATCAGAGAGTTTCCTCACTAAACGGTGCAGAATGGGTGCAAACAGCGGGAGTCATATTGTAGCCACAAACCCCCGCAGACCGCTCCAGGCTACCTCACCAGCCAAGTCTTACGAGTTTTACTAACGAGACAGATGAACCCTCCACTATTGGTCAGAGCATAATGCGGGGTCTATAGGCTATCATAAGGACATTAGTGTGGAGTTACACTGCCGTAAATAAATGGTTAAATAATGACACGCGAACATGTGAAAAGTCGGCTACCTACGAATGGGGATTTAACACATTAGAGCTCCAGCTCATAGGTTTGATATTTAAAATATAACTAGTATGCTATTTTACAAAAAAGGCGCATTACAATGCGGTTCAAGTAAAGCTGAAAAGCTCATGTTAGGAAAATATCTTAACTTTTTTTTTTACCTAAATGTTTCAAAAGTAAAGCAGAAAAGGTCACCAGCCTGTCCCAGGGCTAACACGGAGAGACAGACAACCATTCACGCTCACATTCACACCTACGGGCAATTTGAATCACCAATTAACCTAACCCCACTAATTGTATGTCTTTGGACTGTGGAAGGAAACCGGAGCACTCCGATAAAACCCACGCAAACACGGGGAGAACATGTAAACTCCACATTGAGAAGCCAAGGTGGAACCCAGGGCCTTCTTGCTGTGAGGCAACAGTGCCAACCGCGCCTCCGAGCTGTCCAGTCGGTATCATCATTGTGCGCTTCACTGAAGAATTATATATTATGAAATATATAACATTTTAAAAAAATCAGTTGACTTTTATGAAAAATGCAACCAACTATTTACTGTGAATTAAATTTATTTATTTGTTAGATTTTTTGTTGAGCTTTGCTGTGGTTGTTCCCTTTGTCATTCAAACCAACCTTTGAACCAATCAGCATTCAGCCTGTATGCACAGTGCAAAGGTGATGCGCGGTTGGACTGATAAGCCAGATGTCAGTCAACATTGAACAGTGTCTAGCACTATGGATTACCAGAGCAACACCATGCTGGGACCTCGAGAAGACGGCACATGATTTCAAATGCATCTTCGTAGTCTTTGCATTGTTTGAATTCCCATAATCTTTTTCTCTCTGTACATACACCGACTTGGGACCATAAATCTGCCTTCACCCTGTTTCCTGCCTGTAGATATAAAGCTTAACTCCCAGTAAGATTTAAAAAAAAAAAATTCTTTAGCTACTTTTGGATAGCTTAATCATGACACTAAATTATACTTACATATATCAGCAAATGAAACTGCCAAATAAATAAATCTGATTGTCACTGTTGAAGAAAGAATCACAAACTGCAGGTAATCTACGCGGACCTTTAAAAATGTACATTTTTTTTGAGTATTCAATGTGCACTTACACTTCGGTCCAACCTGGTTAAGGCTAAAAAAAAAAATCCATCTCAATAGGAACATTTGACCTTAATCTCCAAATTCACATTGGCCTTCAACATCAATCAATTTTAAATATGTGCTGCTCTCTGCCAAATCCTGAAACTTCAGAAACAGTTCTTCTGCTACATAATAACAGAGCAGTATACCTCCCGAAGCCACGTCCTTGATAAAGCGCAGGAGATACTGACTTGGCGGAATAATGGAGTATCTTTTCATCTGAATGAAATTTACATCATCTATCACTTCTGAGGCAGAAAATACTCTGTTATCTGCAGAAAAATTCCTCTTTTATATTGCCAGAGTGACCTTTTCCACTTTATTTTCCTACACCAGTGTGAACTTACCGATGCATGGGAGTGGAAAACTTTTCTATCTTGTTTCTGGCAATGGAAACAATGTTCACTAATACAGGGCAAATTGTCCTAAGGCGTAGGAATAACATATTTGAATGATGAAATCGAGCACGGTTCCCTTTGGCAGGCAAATTCCCTTACATCCTTGCATCTCACCAGGCATGTAGCGGTAGATTTTGTGGGTGTGTGTGTCTGTGTGTGTGTTTCCCTGAGGCCTGATGGAGGGAGGGGGCTTGTGTGTGCATATGTACGCTTGCTGTAGGTGGCTACGTGTGTGTGTGTGTGTGTGGTTTAAATAAAAGGGAGCTTATGCAAATGAGCTCATGTGACCAACTCAAGGGACAAGCGACAGTCTCATGCTGAGTTTTAATATGCTGCTCTACCAGTGTTTTACCCAAGACTAACAAGGCATGGTGCGTCATCAGGAGCTGAGCAGCGGCGCTCACAAGTTAGACAAGTCCACGGGCTTTATGCGAGGCGACACAGAGGGCCCTGCTGAGCCTGGGGATGAGGTGTGGCGGGAAGAATTAGCAACAGTCAAGTCTGTGGCCCACTTCTTTCTTTTGGGGACTTGATGACAACCAGAGTGCGTGACACACTGGCATGGCAGTCTGCTGTTTGTGTGGATTGTCGGGGGGATAACAAACAAGGGGGGCCGTCTACTTCTCCTCTCCTGGCTTGTCAGTCATTTCTCATCCGCAGGACAGCGAAGGTGGCGCGCCTCCAAAGCCTGGCCTACTTTCCTGCTCTCTGACAAAATGGAAATGGGCTCAACTTATTTCTTTGCGAATGTCTGTCTGGTTTTAATTAACATCACAGTCGTTATCATAAAACAACGCTCTGTCTATATCTTACAGCAACGCATTCGCACACCCGTGTGTGTGTGTGTGTGTGTGTGTGTGTGTGTGTGTGTGTGTGTGTGTGTGTGTGTGTGAGAGGGAGTGACAGAGACTGAGAGAGCTGAAATCCATAATTTAACCAAATGCCCACGAGATCCACACAGCAACAGTGATTTCAAGACACCCCTCTCAGGTCTTACATGAGCCAGTGCTGCTGTGGGTGTTTCCTAACACAAACACACACACACACACACACACACACACACACACACACACACACACACACACACTCGACCTACTACTGTATTTTTAATTGTTGTTCATGTTCTTCCCTCCCCCAAACATAAAGCATCATACAGTTCAGTGTTTTGCAGCGTGACGCTTTCGCTTTTCTTTCACTCTGTTTTTGCCATGAGAGTATTTATAGCATATTCTGTCAGACAATGTAGTGCATTTGTGTGTATTCATTTGGAAATAATAACATTGACAACTGCTTGAGAGATGGAGGGGTTGCGAGAGGGAGAGGGACTCATTTTGAGCATGTACCCACTAACGAGCTGTATTGTGCTCCAGGCGATGTGTATGATAGCTTCAAGCCGCTCTGTTTGCGCATGTGTGTGTGTGCGTGCGTGCGTGTGTGTGTGTGTGTGTGCGTGTGTGTGTGTGTGTGTGTGTGCTTATTGGCACCTAAGGGATCTTAACAGTCTTCTATTTTCTTTAATTTTTATATGCTACTCTCCTGTCTTACTTTCTTTTTGCCTCTTGTTTCCCATCCTTTCTTCATATCTCTTCCCTCTCTCCCCCTCCCTTTATCTTCCTGTATCTCATCCCATCTCTGCCCATCTTGTTCCTTTCCCTCGCTCTCCTCTCTCTTCTTCTCTTCTGTCCTCTCACTTTTCTCTTTGTCTCCTCTCCTCCACCATTTTTCACACTCAGAGCAGGTTTTGTTCTATCACGGCCCAAAAATCTCTCGTCCGTGCCATTGTTTAGAGTGTAATGCATTATCCATCTCCATTCCACTTTGTTCACTCCACTTCACTTCAAGTAGCTGCAGCTTATGAGCAACACACCGCTCACGCTGACACACACACATACACACACACGCGCACACACACACACACAAACACACATGCATGCATGCACATGTATGCAGGCACGCAGTGCCACAATCCCATTAGCTTTAATATTTCAGCGGCGTCATAGCATTCACTAGCGGCCTTGTCACCGCCGGCTCCCTGGGGACTCAGATCCTAGATCGGCCCGGCTTGTCCTCACCCTCTAAAATCACCACCAGGACGGGAAAGCACTCAGCTGACCTCGGAGATGAGTTCGTGCCGTCATGCCCACCATTCCCAGGAGTCCCCGACAGCCACCACCGCTGCCTCTGTGCCATCTCGGGGGAAGGGCAGATAGAGGGGAAGGGGATAAAAAGAGGGCTGGAAGGAGGGGAAAGTGGAAGTATGCATAGGGTAGTCCGTGGGAAGGGGGGATGAAAATAAGATGAGCAGAAGAGGAAGAGATACTGAGAGAGGTTGTGTGGGTGGGCTATGGGTTGCTGATTAGGCCCTTGGTTTAAAGTACTCAGCACCTTACCCTGCATGCAGACACACACACACTCACACACACATAGTTCCACACAGTCTTTATAACTCATTCAGTGTTACAAAGGCTTTAGAAGTATATGGTGAGGGCAGTGCACCGCGTTTAGGCATTCTGTTAGAAATTCTCTGCTCTCTGAGGTGGAATATTTCCCTTTTGTTCTGAAATTCATGGCTGTGATCAATTTTATGGAAGGGTCCGCTGCATAATAGAGCTCCCTGTGTGTGTGTGTGTGTGTGTGTGTGTGTGTGTGTATCTGTGTTTTATCTGCCTTTCAGTGCGTGCCCATCTGTGTGTGAAGAATTGAGCTGAATGAAGAATTGTACAGATGTGTCCAGCAGAAATTTGTCTTTGTGCTCACCTGAGGCACCAAAATCTCGTCACGGCATTCAGGGCTCCTTTGTGCCCGGGCTACACGTTTCGTCAGGGTCTGACCACTCGTTAGCCATGTGGAGGCTGAAAATGTGAAAGGACAAACATATCCAGACACACACGCAAACAGAATAAGCTATGTCCTGGGAGTTATAACTCATGCATGATCACTAAATGGAAACATTTGTTATCTCCGCAACAATACAGCCAGAGGAGCTAAATCTTTTATGGCTCCCTTAGCCCCCCTCCACCACTGCCTCCCACCCGTTCAAAAGCCCACTAACATACACACTGTGACACACACACAGACAGAAGCCTGCCACACATTGGAGCTCACAGGTCATCCTCCTGTGAATAAACCCAAAGAGGATGCATTGAGGCATAAACAACCACACAACACCTCCTTCCTCAAACCTCAAACCTTCATTAAATATTAAACCCGAGATGGGTGTGCTCACACCTGCATCAAGGCGCACACACGCAAACACACGGGGGCTTTCACGCCTTAATAAACGCACAGTTTTGAAACATTAACACGCATATATCCCTGTTGTCTTTTTTATAAAACATTCATGTTCTTTCTCAGACTGATACATGCTCTCCATGCTCATCCACTATTCACATGGACCAAACATTCGCTTTGGGGGCTCTTCTGCCACCTTCCAAGACAAATGTGTTGCTCACTCCCCAACTTGTCCTGTCTGCTTTTAAGTGAAAAACCTTGATGTTCTGACCTACATAACAGAGTCTCAGACCTGTCTGCTGCCAGTTCATGCATCCCAGTGAAGGCCTGCACTGGTGGTTTTATTTAGGTAACTGCAAATGTTTTAAACTTTTATTGCTGCTGACCATTATCTAAACGAGGCCGTATGTTTTCTGACTAATTTTTCGACCTTCCAGGCAGCCATAGGCCATAGTTATTTCCCTCCAGTATGAAATTTATCTTTGAAAAAGTTTACCCCATGTTCAAATATAGCAGTGGCAGTGCAGTGCTTTGCAATGTGCTAATGCCAGCAACCTAACATGCTTCCAGGGATAATCGTAGCATGTTTTTGTCTCTCTTTTTATTTAATAGAGATGTTGCAGATTAACACAGTTCCACTAAATGAATAGAATTAGGGGTGAGGGTTTGGGGGTGTTGGGGGAGTGGGTTAGGGGATTAGGGTTGGTGTAAATAAATAAATGAAACTGATGTGCTGCACAGAGAGTTTATAACTATTGCTAATTTCCAACCCTTGTCCCTAAAATAAACACATAAAAACATTTAAAAAAAAGATAGATTAATTAAAAGATGAGTCATTAAATTATTAATATGTATTCAATTATAGTATAATTAAATTAAATGGAAATTGTCATAGAATACATAAATAGCTGGGATGCCTGTGTGGGTAATATAATGTAAAACAGTTCAGATTTTTCTTGTCCATCTTTGAAATTTTCATTACATGTTTATGAAATTTTAGCTGTAGATCTACAATTATTAACCTCGTCAATTTTGTCATTCTTTAACTTAATTTTTACATTTTCAAGTGGATTTCATTTTCTAATGGAGAAACATTTTTTTAAACCCAAATTTAATACAAGATTATTCATCAGCCACTGATGGACATCATCCAAATGTATCATTAGGGTTGCTGCTGCCTTAATAGATGACTTAGCTGGTACATATATATGACTGCATCATCTACATAAAGATGACAGCCAGCCTACGGCAACAGGCAGTCAGATTATTGATAAAGAAACTAAAAAGCAGTGGGCCCAGGATGAATCCTTCTGTTTTCCAGCAAAGATGATTTTTCTTGGTCAGCTGTGACACACTCCTCTCTTGTTTGAAGATGTAGATAATTCAGGCAGTAGTGTGCCATGGCTGAAGGTGTCAAATGCCTTTTCTGGAACACTGTTCCCCATATCACTGCCTGGATCTCTTTTATTCAAGAAACAGAACAGAATGACCAAAGCCTTCTATTGTTTGAAAGTTTCTGGATTCTGAATATTGGCACAACCTTGAAAGAGCTTCATAAAATGTCTCAAAATGATCAGAAATAAAAGGTTGACAAAATTTTGCTTGTGGTGACTTACCTATTATAATCTGTAGAGGCAAGCCTTTGTAAGATGCATTCCATCTAAAATGGAAGACAAACAACAGCTGTCTCAAAGCTACAAAATTAAACTTAAATCTTATGGTAAACTTTGTGAAGCAATCAGCAGGAGCACAAAGCACTGTATACACAATTTGTAGTTAGTGGACTTAAGCTTTCATCCAGTGTGGACGGCTGTCTTTCTAGCAAGCTCAAAATAGAGAAACTATTGTGTTCAGATTAAAATAGTATTGCTGTTGTAAAGACATTCACACTCAGAAAAGAAGCACAAAGCAGCACTGTGAAGAATAGCTGGGTGGAGAATGAAGAGAAAGAGAGGGGCTGAATTAGCCCTTGGACACACACTCACAAACACTTTCTCTCTCATGCACACAAACTAAATCATCATTGGAAAATCATTAGAAATCTGGCGAAGTAGAGGGGCACAGATTGAGGGACAAACCCCCCATTCAAATGCACACAAAACAGGCCTGCGCACACACAACAGCGCACTCACAGAGAGGCAGCCGGGTGGAAGGGAAGTGGGGCGGTTCCAACGACACACTGCTGCACACACACGCACACACACACACACACACACACACACACACACACACACACACACACACACACACACACACAGCTCCAGCCTCACAAACAACCCTCCATACTTCCCACCCCAACCGCCTGCCCGCCCACCTCCGTAGACATTTATTGCTCCTTCTGTGTGAATATCTTCGAGTTTCATTCTCATGTCAGCTATTGTGTGTGTGTGAGACTGTGTGCATGCGTGCATGTGCCTGTGTGTCTATGGGTTTGTCACCATGAATGAGGGCTCCATTAGTGATTCATTTGTGTGTAGTTAACCATTGTGGAGAGAAGGCAACATTTTATTTGTCTGAACCCAACCCTGACCATATGGCTGCGCCTTCCCCTGCTCACTCCTCTTCCTCCCCTTCACTGTTCCTCTCAGATCGCCTCCTTCTCTGGTTTCCCCTCTGGACTTTACACTTTCTCTTCCCTTCCTCCTCCGCCTCCTTCACCCACAGTTCATCTGTTCAATCCATCTCATCTGTGCTTTTCTGCTCCAAAGTTGCCTCCTTGCCTTCTTCCTCTAGCTGACTTTTGGAGCGCTATCATGCAGCATGTGTGTGCATCTATGTGTGTGTGTGTGTGTATGCGTGTGTTCTAGGTCGATGGGGACAGGCCTCTTTGGCTGTCAGCTACAATCAGCCCTCACGTGTGCCAGTAATGTTGTGTATTGTCCGAACACATCACTAGAGGAGCATCTGAGACGTCCATTAAAGTTCAAAGCAATTTATCACTATCTCCCTCCTCCTCCTCGCTGCATCTCCCATCATCCCTCACTCTCTCCTCCTTCTCCCCGTGCTGTCACTATCTCCTGCTTCTCTCCTCCTCCTCCTTCCAGTCTCATCCCTCTGTCTCCATCCATCACATCCATTCGCTCTCCGTCTTTTGCTCGAATTAAAATTCAAATAGGATTAATCGGTATGCTTTTAATTCGCTGGCTGAAGCAGGTTGTGCAAGGTGTAACATGTAAAGAAAAATACTGCGGAGCGACTCTCTCTCGCTCTCTTTTCTGTTCTGTCTTGTAAAGTGTCTGTCTCTCTGCCTCCGTCTGTCACAATCACTAATGCGCGATGCCCTTGACATCTTGAGTGTGATTTGTGACAAGTTGAGGCTCCTGAAGGCTTTGAGCGGGTGCGTCCAAGTGTGTGTGTGTGTGTGCCTTTGTGTGTTTTTCCTGTGTGACAGGAGCCACCCTGGAGTATGATAACTGTAGACTACGAGTTTAAATATTAAACTGGCCTTAACAAGTGACAGCTCTCTAACACCCGTTCAACAGCCGTTCAACATGCATGCTCTGCTTCTCAAACACTCGCCCACACGTGTTCCAGCCGTGACAGTAAGTAGCTTTCCTCAGCAAACATGCCTGTGTGGATGTGCAAGTGCAAATTGTATACATGCCTCCCTATGTGCCTGTTTGAGTGTGTGCGTGTGTGTGTGTGTAAGTGCATATGCGACACAAGGTTGGATTTGGACTTGTTTTTAATCAGTGGGATTTTGCAAATGGCCTCGGGCTTCTCCCAGGGACTAATTAACGATGTGACTTCAGCACGATAAATAAACACACGCGCACACGGAAGCACACACACCAATACAGCATCAAAATGCCAAAAAAAAAAAAGGAACACTAGAGAGAGTTAGAGAAGAGTCTGGATTTACAGATCAGATGAAGAAGGCCTGCATTTATAAGGGACATAAACAGATGTGTTGATGCTGCCTGATCCACACTGATGCTTTCTATCTCGCCCCTAATTTGTTCCTTCCCTCTCCCTTTCCCCTTTCCAGTGTGCTATTGTTGAGTTTTCACTTTGTATTTCTCTCACTCAGTCACTCAGTCACTCACACACACACACACACACACACACAAACACTTAGATTCCACTATTTAATGTGTTGACAGCCTGCGCCCAAGTGAGAGCAGAAGGTTGACGGCCTAAGAGAATTCCTCCGGCTTTTCCACAGTGCACCTTAATACACACACACAAATGCGCACACACATACACACGCACATTCTGGCTGTGTAAACCAGAGAGATTAGCAGCTCATTACCATACCACAGGGGGGCTACACACAGGGGACTGTGTGTTTCTGTGTGTGTGTGTGTGTGTGAGAGGGTGTTGTGTTTGTGCGTGTGTGTGTGTGTGTGTGTGTGCCAATGTACCTCAGAGCATTGTCTTCTGGTCATAACAACAACTGTTCCATTATTTGTGCGCGTGTGCCAGAGTGAAAGTGTCTTTAATCAGGAGGATAGAAAAACAGAGGCCACAGAGAATTGCTGAATATGTTTTCTTTGCAGAGACAATCATCAGATTAAACAAATTCACCTCGTTAAGCAGCTAATCCATCTGTCCTATCAGCAGGGAGGACAGAGGCAGCAACACCTGCTCACCTCAGACAGATGTGGAGATGTGGAGGTGATCCACTTTCAGAGTCTCTGCTTGGATTCAGGGGGAGGATTGTTCCATCCTTTTGAAGTCTGGCATTTGGCATAAAAAGGGGGATGCAACCCAGTTTACAAAATTTCACTTTTTGGGGGTGGGGGATGGGGGTGGGGGTGGGGGGTTGGAGCTCCATGTACATCGCAGAATTGCCTAATTTTCATGTATCACTGTGACTCCTCTGACTATTGAGGTACAGATTAAGAGCCACAGAGTCCGCCTTTAGAGGCCTCACAAATTTCTTCAGTATTCCTTTGAATAAAACTGAAAGCAATGGCGTCTTTGCTTAGACTGCTGCCCCAATCAATGGATGGATGGATGGATGGATGGATGGATGGACGGACGGACGGACGGACGGACGGACGGACGGACGGACGGACGGACGGACGGACGGACGGACGGACGGATGGATGAATGGATGCTACTTTTGAGCACACCTACTAATTTT
>JAMQGT020006391.1:0-50000 GCA_024447675.2 Pterophyllum scalare | reverse complement strand
TTTAAACTAGTGATAAAAACTAGGAACTAAGAAATGTGCCAGTGCAAAAGTGCCTTAAACTTGCGTTCTATCTGAAGGCCAACAGATGGTGATAGCTGTGTTTGCAAAAAGACTTCCCATCCTATAGAACTCTCTGGAAAAACGGCATTCTGTCTGGACCTCTGTAAACACTTCCCTGATGGGTTTATGGGTTGAGTCGCTCATTTAGGGTCAGACTGTTTTGTAAATCTTGGTGGTATCATGCTTCAAAATGAAGGATTATCCATGTTACGCTGAATTGGCCAATGGCCTGTTTCACTGTCAGACTTGCTCCTCCTCATCACACCCAGTTTAAAAAAAAAAAAATGGCACTATTCTCTGTGAGTAGTACTCATGGCCATTTGTTGATGGTCATGACAATTTGCATATTAACAGTCATGAAATTGATCTTGTAGCTCACTGTGAGGCACTGTGCTAGCTTCTGGCCAATAAAAAAGAACACAGGTTCAAAACACTTCCCCCATTTGCTTTCCTTTCAGTCCTACCTGCTTCCATCTTTTATATACAGTCTGCATTATTAAACATGCATTTTTAGATCCCTTTAGCTGTGCTGCAGGGAGCCACATTAGGTGGCTATCAGTTTTCTTGTTATTCTTATTCAATCCAATTTTCTTATCTAACTCTTGTTAAGTGGTTTTGCCAAGATGTCTAACTATTTCTTTAATCACTACGTTCTTTTACAGCTTGATTGTAGTTATTAAATTACAGTCAAAGTGAGGCACGTGTTACAAAAACACAGCGATTGTGTGAGAAATAAAGGCTGACTTGTCGTCAGGTTGTTGAGGTGTTTTATGACTGCGGGTTTGGTCAGCATGTATTAATGTGAATTTTTAACTGGGAAAGCGAATGTGTTGACAAGACTTATTGCATGTGTTTTTCTCTTCATAAACTCACACACACATGCACCAGTCACACACACACACACACACACACACACACACACACACACACACACACACACACACACCTACTCAGACGCCTCCATGTTAACCACACAATTTTTCCAAGCTCGGCAAAATGCATTGATAAGGAAGTGCACACACAAACACACACACACAGATACACCGCAGTGTGAAATTGGGTCAGCAGTGGAGAGTGGGCTTTAATGCTGAGCACATACGCTCTCTAAAACTGATCTGCATATTCATGTGGGTGGCTATCAAAATGACACACACAAGTAGACACACACGGTTACAAGCACACACATAAATAAGTACATGCATGTACACATTGGCCTAAACTTATCCATCCCACACATGTGCCCACATGCACACATACATGCAAATGCACACACACACACACACACAGACACACACAGACAACAAAGCACAAAGAAAACCCTAAATCTCATGGATATTGTAACTGTCAGGCAGCTACAGGGGGCATTTATGCTCCACTCATTCTAATTCTGTGGCTAAAAATGAGTTTCTTCCTCTCCCAGCTGTACCATGTCAATCATTTTTCTCCTTTTCGTTTCACTTCTCTTCCTTACTTTCTCCCGCTGGCTAAAGCAGTGGCCATCTTTCAGAGAAAAGCAAAGTCCGGCTGCTGCTTGGGCGCCTGGCAGAACAGCTCTCATTACTTCAGAATTTGCAAGTGAGTTATAACATTGTCAAAAGTCTTAGAAGTGCTCACACTTCACCCAAAAGATATTCACGCACCAAAAACAGAAATAAATTACCATTGCCTCATATGATTCTGCTGCTGAACCTGGGAGGGAGTTGGAGAAAGAGAGGCAGAGCGGGTGAGAGGTGTGAAAGAGGGAGGGAACGGGGGGCAAGAGAAGAAAAGGAGAAAGAGGGAGGTGCAGGGGGGGGAGAATGAGAGGTCTCTCCCTTAGGATATACTTGTCAAAACCCCCTACTTTGCGTTTCTGACTTTTTCGGCAATGAACAACAGTTTTCTCTGACAAAGCATTTTCCTGCTTATTTGCAGACGGAGGGAGGAGACGGGGCTCAAGTTGGAACGTGAGAAACTGAAAGGATGTAACAAAGGATTCAGAGCCAGTAAGCAGATAGCTCTGAAGGCCGCTAGGGGCCGGGGGAAAGGAGGGGAGGGAGGGAGAGGGAAGGGGGTAGCGGTGGTGGTGGTGGTGGTAGTGGTGGTGATAGAGGTGTGTGCTCGCGGTGGTGTCTTTTGAAGAGAGAGATGGTAGGGGGAAAGAGAAAGGAGGAGAAGGAGAGAATGAGACAGAGCGCGTGTGTGTCTCCTGTGTATGTGTTTGGGGACCCACACAGTAAGGCCTGAGCATGTGATTTATTTCAGAATACTAATGTCTCTTTGATCTCTGCTGCTTTAAAAAAAAACACCCTGCTGGGACTGTGGGCACACACACACACACACACACACACACACACGCACTCTGACACGTGCGCACAAATGCATATATGTATTTATATATATACTCCACCTATGAGCACATGTAACCACATTAATATTGTTTGGTCCCCTCAATTGACTGCTCAACAGGGCTCTTTTATGCTCGCACTCACACACACACACACACACACACACACACACACACACACACACACACACACACACTCCAGGGTGTCTAATCTACTTTAACTATAATCAAATCCATAGAGATCCAATTACAAAGATAGAGGGATATTTGTTTTTCTCTGTACATCCTAAAAGACTAATTAAATTTTCATGTAAAGATGAAATTATTTGATATAACACAAACATCTTTTCATTTTCATAATTGTAACGTGATATCTTTTAATTGGGATTCCTGTGACTGTTACTGCCTATTTCAGCTTCATTTGTAGTCCTGTTAACCTGGTGAAACACTCACACACAAACCCTCGCACTCGCACACAGAATCATGATTTACTTTTCTTACCTTGCCCTTTTTCTTCTTTTTTTTTTACACTTCTATCATTATTCAAAGTCAGGGTCATGGGGGCTAGAGCGTATCCCAGCATGCACTAGGCAGGAGGCAGTCAATCACCTGCTGTAGGTAACAAAGGACAGGGCCAAACAAATACTCTGAAAACAAAGAAGAAAAAGAATTTCTGAGTTGTTTGTCTTTCATTTCTTTCCTGAGACTGAAAAAGAAACAGAGTAAAGTCATTACCCTTTACTGTGCATGGATGCTTGTATTGCTGTGAGGCTTTAATTGGGCCAAGCGCTGACGTCACTAGCGGCTAACATGTTCACATCAAAATTGCTAGCATGCTGGATAAGTGTGTCCAAACTCTTGACTAGTACTCTATGTTTGTGTGATGATGTATGCCAGCTGACAGTGTTAAACTACAAGCAATTAACTCAAAGTCTACATTTTCACAATTTTGTGGTCGACAACTAAAAGTGTTACTGGGCCATAGAAGGAATGCATAAAGCCATGTCTGGCTTTATGTTTTTAAAATCGGAATTTGTAAAAGTAAGCTTCAATCTATACTATAAGTATTGATTGAATCCAGCCATCTATTTTCTTCCGGCTTATCCAATTCAGGGTCACGAATTTGGAGGGCGGGGGAGTGGCGGGGCACACCCTGGACAGGTTGGCAATCTGTCGCATGGCCAGCACGTAGAGACAGGCAACCATTCATGCTCACTGTGGTAAGTTTTAGTTGACCAAACTACACATCACCTGAAGGAAGCTTTGCTGTTGTTCAACTTCCTTCCTGGTTAAAAGAAGAGGCCTCTTCCAGAAGTTGAATGTGAGAGGATACTTGGATAGTTGTCTTTGCTTTTTCAGTCTGGACTGTGCAGGACTCCACAGCATTTTTATCCCCACATGTCCCACATATTGAGACAATGTTCCACATTTTGACTGGCTCCACTTTTCAAAAATCAACACAGCAAAACTGGCACTTTTCTAAAGTCTGCATTGTATTGAATGGCTGTGAAGAAAGCCTGTCATCACGGGTCTCCTGCAGGTTAACATTTCTTTGTTTTGCTGCCTACGCGATGGCCACAGTGGAAAACTGCAAGCTACCAGAAAGTCACACTTTGCAAATAAAAAATATACCCCAAATAAAAGGAAATAAACATACAATAAAGACTGAAACTTACAGGAACTGGTTGAAACTGGTGGAGGGTGATTCTCAGTTTTTTCTCTCTCTTTAATGTTTTTGCCAGTTATTTGTTCATCTCACAAGAAACCTGCAGCTCAGAAAGAGATGTGACTGTTGCTGCACCCCCACTGAAACCCATATGACCCCACCAGCGGCCATAACAGCAACTGAAATAACTACAGTTTTGAAGGTTATTGGGATTAAAAGTCGACTACATAAGTAAGAAGCAAGAAGACTAAGTTTTAGCAAAGGAGTTGTATTCACATATTTACTTTACATGCTAAATGCCTCCCATCCTTGGTGACGTGCCCCACGCAAACATATTCTTTGTCCCGCCGTTAGTTTGCTGGGATCCGGTCACATTAGGCAAAGTGGTGTACCAAATGACAAACCAGCATTTTTTGTTCTTTACACTTCATCTTTGGAGCTTCCCTGGCTTTTTTTTGTGCTGTTGGCTCTGATTTTCCTGTAATATGAAAGCAGAGCTTTTGGTTAGCCGGCTCTTGCATATTGCAGTGCAACCTTGCTGGAACCAGAAATGATCCAGTAAATTAGGTTGATAAATGTTCCGCGTGGTGACCTACTTATTTCAAAGTTTCATGGCAATCTATTCACTTGTCGTTGAGACAAGTTTCAGTTTTTCTTTTTTTTTGACCTGCAGTCAGCTCCTATTTCTGTTTGCAATAAACCTCGACTGTGTATGTATAAACTGAGTGTTTAGCAAACAAGCATCTCAGACTTTTCTACCATTTCCTCTCATGTAAATACTATGAAATATAAATGGAAAAACTGGCTTTTGAAAAAAAGAAGCTTATCTTCTTTTTATAATAATGATGTAACCTTCCACAGTTAGCACTAGATAGCAAAATAGTAAGACAAAAGATACTGTGCTGTGAAACTACAGCTTGGGTGGAAATATCAGGATGTTGTCTGAGTTTGGACAATCATTTGCAGCAGTGGGGAAAACACATCATCAACAACACAGAAATCACAATAGTTCTAAAAAAAAAAAAAAGGAAGGTGCAATGTTAAATGCAAGTGTTTTTGAGAGTATTTTTTTTGACACGGGGATGTTTCTCCATACTGCTCAGGCTTGAAATAGCAAGGGGTTAGAAGTTTCTTTCCCCCAGCAAGCCCCTAGTCTCAGTTGATACATGGTATCTGTCAGCTCCTCCCTGATGAACACCTCCAGCAGCAGCCTCAGGGACGTCAGCGCATGCAGCTGCTGGCCAGGCTCTTCTGGGTATCCAACTTTTGCTTTTCTCAGAAGGCAGCAGATGTAGCAGCTTGCTGATGCCACCTCTCATAAGGGACTGGCACAATGCAGCAGCTCCGGCGGATTATGGAATCACAGTTGGTCCTACATTACACAAAGGTATAGATGGTCTGACCTGCTTAGAACTCAGCAGACACGTCTTAAAACAACATCGATGCTGTCATCTTGTTAGGGAGCTATTTAAAGCTGGAATAATTATATTTTTAATAGGTATGGGTGATATTTTTATATCTACAATAAATCAAATGACTGTGTTGTGGAAAGGGCTTCGCTTTTAGTGGCATAATTACCATCAGTGCCTCATTACTTTTATTTTATCCTTCAACTTTATTGTCTGGTTGGATCTTGTTGAGCATGTCACCATGTTGGTGTTTTGAAACTGGACTGTTATTTCTGTAACTTGTCAGTCATATACAGGCCAACTCTAAGTCTTGTCCATAGACGGTATAAAAGATGGACACAGCTACCATGACATCGCCTGCCAGTTTCTGAGGTCGGGTTTTAAAGCCTCCAGATGAACATTTCCACCATCTAAACACATGTAATGAGAAGGGGCGGGTCTGATTGGCTCATGACTTATGGTTGACAACTCACTAGCCAATGAGAATGCAGTTTCATTGGCTTGGAAGCTATGGTCATGTTTTATACTGTCTATGTTCACACCATGCTTTCTTGTCTATTCTACTACAAATGAGTTATAACTGACAAAATAAGCATCAGGCTATGAGACCGTGAAGTCCTCAGGAAAGTGTTTATCCAAGTATTAAGTGAAGTGAGAAGCGAGGTTGTGTTCTCCTTCACTTCTATACAGACAGACTTCTTTGTGACCCAGTGGAGCTGCCTCCTGCTGGTCACCAGAAAGAGTCCATGTTTAAAGGTACCTTTGGTAATTTGCTCTGCAAATTTGACCCAAAACCTTCACCACAAATGGAGCACTGTTTAAACAGTAGATGTGTAGAAATATTGTGGGGCGTGCGCTAGTGTTCTTTTACTTTCTGTATTTCTTTTTAGCCCCTCCACAATTTTCCTCAAGAGACTTGTTAACGAGAAAGCGCGTTTAATGACTTGCCTGGTTCAATAAAGGAAAAACTGAGTTTCATGTTGTGGTACTAATTGGTGTTACATTAAAGTACAGTCTAGCCTTAATTCAGCTTCATTTTATATCTATTGAGTGCACAGATGCCTCAGACAAAGTCATAGCATCCATTAGCATTAGTTAATTTTGGATATTTAAACACAGTAATTTACAAGGACACTGTAAACTCCTCATTTGTTCCAACTTTTCAGCCAGAGGCAACATGTATCTTTTATTTACAGTCTATAGCTCTTGCAAGCTATCATCAGCATGTTATTTATTTAATTTTTTAGATGCAGAGGGCAGAAGGTTTTTGGTGCAAAAACTCACACACAGTTGGCAACTTGCTAGTGAACACAGCGGGTCATGTAGCAGCTTTAGAGCCAGCTATTCCTCTCTGCAAAGGAGACCAAAGCAGGACAGCGTTCACCATGCATTCATTATGCTTGAATATGTAAAGCAAGGGCTTGCTAACAGAGTCGTTCAATCTGTATTTATAGTCAGTGTTGTGTTTACAGTTTGCTTGTAAGTAAAAGTGATTAAAGATTGAAATTTGTGAATGCAACTTGATTTTCTTAATTGCAAAAAAGGAAGAAAAGTATCTTAATGTTAGTCCATTTGGCATTGTATCAAGGTGTTGTTTTGCTGCACCACATTATGTCATTAGTAAGACAGGTCTCACTCTCCCAACAGGTGACACACGGACACTTGAAAAGGACCTGTTGGCATCACACTTAAATGCACTGGCTAAGAATCATTTGTCAGTGTGCAGGAGTGATGTTACAAATGCATACATCTTAACACAAATTACAATTTTTTCGCTTTACATAACAAATTTGTTTTTAGTGCCTAAACTCAGACATGCCTCGGTGCCTAAACCCGAGCAACATGCAAGTGAAAAGGAAACAAATCAGCTCATGAAAACAAAGCAAAAAAAACAAAAACAAAACAAAAACACACTGGAATAGAAAACGATCAAAAGTGACTTCAACCTGCTAATGCAGACTTTATGGCACTTTTAAAGAGGACTGATAGTCCTCAGCTTCTCATATTGCTGCAGCTGGTGCTTCAAGGCACAAACATCAAAAGACATTAGAGTGGAGGTAGAAATCACATCTTGTTCATCCAAATACCTGACAAAATGTGTTTACTTGTACGATGCATTCATTATTTATTTGTAATGAGGATAAATTGGCCCTGTAATGTCAAATATTTATCATCTTTTTTTTTTTTACATTTAGAATATATTTTTTAAGCAGTTGTCCCCTCTGTGCAACATTTGATCAAACTACATCTTCTTACTGCTGAGCTCACCCCCCTTCTAATGCTGCTGTGTGAGGAGCTGCTGCTGTTCATGTGTCTGTGGGCTATCATCAGTAATAATCTGGACTCTGTCATGAAGCATCAGCTGCAGCGCTCATGAGTCAGCCTTTAATCTTTGCAGCTGTTATGAGTAAAAAAGCAGTGGGCTACCAACCCAACAGGATCAATGGGAATCTTTTTTTTGGGGGGGGGGGTGCACAAATAAGCTCTTGGAGATTTCTTAGATAAAATGTGGGCGCTCATCCCACTAACTGCTGCTCAGCATTAGCTTTGCTGCTTTGCGAACCTTCACAACACCACCCCTGGATAAACAGGTGTAGGTCAGAAAGCAGTCCACACCCCAACATGCCCACATGCTTCCTGTAATACTCTGCGGGTATTTGTACTGTGTGTGACAGCTGAGGTAGCCTCCCCCACGCTGACATCTCAGAACACCTTTCCCAAACACAGCAATTTTATAACATTTGAATGGAGCTGTTTCTTGAAAGCAGTCACGGCACCAGTAGCAAAGCAAACGGCGCCATCATGCGGCCACTGCGTTGTTTGCACAGACTGGGCGGAGCTGAAGGCGGTCTGCTTCTCCGTCACATAAACAGGAAGAAAAGCCGGGATGGTCCGCACGGAGCTGCTGGCTCGTCTCAACGACAGAGAGTACACAAACTGGCTGAAAGCAGGACGCTGTCTGCTCATACTGAAGGATGGCCTCCAGCCGTTCACCGACCGACACATGAGAGCTTTCCACGGAGATCTGCTCAATCAAAACACTCTGCTCCGGAACCAGTGCCAGTTTTCCTGTAAACCGAGAGGGAATAAGGTGCGCCATTTAAATGCAGTCACCTGTGGCAGCTGCACGGCCACCTTTATTATCGGCTGTCTTCTGTCAGTAGATGTTCAAGTTTTTAGCTTGCATAAGTTGTAAGCAGTAGAAGTTTGTGTTTGTGTTTGCGTAGCTCTCCTCGGCATGCAGGGTGTGTTCAGAGTGGCAGAAAGTGATCCTGAGGCACCACAGACAGCCTGATGCTACAGTCAACTGGGACAACTGTTTCCCTCCGTGCTGGAGGACAGACCACTGGGAAGTGGCAAAGGTAGGCTGCGCACAGCAGAAAGCCAGCCTTGTTGCTTAATGACATGCAGCAGTAACACGAGCTGTCACCCCAGCTTGGACACAGCAACATAAAATTGGCACTGTACTGCAGGAGGCATTTAAGCGTGCTGACAGTGATTGTTGAGGGCATCAGATGCCCGATGTGGACTGTTCTCTTGTCATTTTATGACCATGTTAGGAGGTAAAAGCAGCTGTTCATAGGAACTTTACAGGCAAAAAGATGTCAGGCAAGTGAAAGAGGCACTCCGTCCATCCATTTTTGTAACTGGTTAACTTGCAACTCATCAGAGCATAAACATTTTTTAATCAAGCAGTCTCTGGGCCCGTGTGGGCGGGGCCTTATCCAACAGGGTCATGGGAGGGCTGGAACCAGTCCCAGTTGGCAGAGGCTGAGAAAGGAGCCAATCCTTAGAGTCCAAAATAAAACGCGAGCTAAATGAACATTTGTTCAGTTTTTGAAAAGGAAACGATGGGCTTTACACTAAAAGGCCTGGAAGTTAAAAGGGATCAGCAAAAGCAGATGATCACAGAGTCCATTCAGAGCGGGAGACAAAGCCGGTCACATATCGAGAACACTTGTCCATCTTTGCAAAGTGTTTGTTGGTTCAGAGTTTTTCAAAATGGATTTATTATGGCTGTAATTTAAAGTAGACTTGAGTAGTTCTAAGCTGCTTAACAAAATACTTTTTAAACAAGAATTTATTATTATTATTATCATATTTTTATAATTAAAAAACTATATAATAGCAAATGTTTACTTTAAAACAATGTAAACTGTACATTTGAAGGAAGATGTGGACTTTATAGAGTCTAATAAATTGGTGTGATGCTGAACTTGAGTGGCATGTCGTCAGTAATCAGAAGCATCTGAAGTCACCTGAGTGTGTGAGACTCATGGAGGTCTCTTCCCTCTCTCTCTCTTTCTCTCTGCAGGCCTTCATGCCACGAGGTCAGGCGAAGGTGAAGGGGGCAGATAAATTTGATGCCCCCGCTCTGCTTAACCTGATCAACTACTGTGCATATTTCTCATCAGTGGATCCAAAATTAGTTAGAGAGGTAATCACGGATTCTGTTAAAACAGGAATGTTACACTTCTGTGCCGGTTGGGCTCGAGTTTTATCGTAGTATCTAATTGGAGTAAGTGCAATTTTTCAAATTTTCCAAGGTGCTGTTATCGCTAGAGGTTGATAAGATTGTTTTGTTTTTGTTTTTTTTTAGTGTGTGTGATCATTGTTTTAAGTGCTACTCAGTAATGTGTGTGTTTGCTTCCAGGTGATCCGATACAGGAATGAGCTGATGCATTCTTCTGAGTACCGTGTGACAGATGAATGGATGAGACACTACTGGACCACTCTCAAACTCTTTGTGCACCATTTCAGACACGTACCAGAGATGGCGACAGTTGGCAAAGAAATAGACGAGGTGAGCGTGTTTGTGTAGCGCCGCTGCTGAAAGATGCCCTGTGATGGAAGCACACTGCTGTGTGGGTTTTTGTTGTGTAACAGCTGCTGTGCATTTTTTTGCCCAGATGCTGGCCATTGATTTGTCAATATATGTGTCTGGCTTGGATCAAATGGATTCTGGTGGCTTGAAAGATGGATTAGAGACTGACGAGGCCAGCCAGAAGGAGACGGGTGCTGACGTGGTCAGCCAATGGGAAGCTGAGTTGCTACAAGAGATGCTGCAGGAGCTCCTGCATGCTGCTGCTGAGGACGGTGATGCCCAGACACAGGTGGGAAAAACAAATGAACATGTTCAAATAAACTTAACTCGTAATATATAAAAATAAGTGTGTTTCATGACTTCTACTGACTGTCTCTTCTTTAGGATACGGAGCAGTTGGAGAGTCTGGGTGGGTTCCTGCAAGCCAACAAAGATCTTCATGAGAGGTTTTCTGCAGAGCTTCAAACCATCAACTCTCTGAAAGACCAAAGAAAAAGGAGGAGGAAGTGAATGAGGAGCTCTTTGTGCTCTGAGTCTGTGTATTTCCTTAAAATAGGTTATCATCAGAACATAAGCTGGAGATTTGTGGCAGATTTTATTTCTAAGCACAGTTTGGGTTTTCCTTTAAAACTTTATATTAAAACATTTCAAAAAAATCTTTTGAAGTCTTTCTGATTTTTTTCTTTGCACATTTTTCAGTTTTAACTTTAAATTGTTTGTAATCAAAACTGAAAGCAGAATGCACTCACACACTTGAATAGCCACATTATGAGTTGCTGTCAAAAAGACTACAGGAATGAGAATCCTTATTAGCAAGCTGTAGGCTAGATGATAAATAAATATTATGTTCCTTTCTGAGCTGCACATCACATAAATACTTAAAAAGAAGCCCTAATGTTTGAGCAACAGGCACAACACTGATGTTAATGGCCTATAATGTTATAATGAGTCTATTACTGGTGAATGAACTAAAAGCAGTTGGAGTTGCAGCTGGGCAATGGACATTACTCGGCATCTAAGGTCATTTTTAGCTATTTTTCTATTTGAACCCATGACTTTGAAGAGTCCAAGGCTCTTTAAAAGGTGTCTGGATGTAAAATCTAAATAAAACAAACTGAAATCAGAGTAGTTTTTTCCTCTGGAATGCATGTATACATACATGAAATAGTATAAAATGTGTTTCTAGAGTACTTGATTGGATACATTATATTTCCCAAAGAATTCGCTCGTCTGCCTTAACACACGTGTACTTGAGTGACATCCCATTCTTAACCCATAGAGTTTAATATGATGTTTCCCACCCTTTGCAGCTATAACAACTGTTCTGGGAAGGCTTTCTACAAGAATTAGGAGTGCTTATTGGAATTTTTGACCATTCTTTCAGAAGCACATTTGCGAGGTCAACTTTACCTGATGCTTTGCATTGTGCCTGGCTTGGATGCATCTGCTCAACCATGGAACCCCATTCCATGAAGCTCTCTAAGCACTGTTCTTGAGCTAATCTGAAGGCCACATGAAGTTTGGAGGTCTGTAGTGATTGACTCTGCAGAAAGTTGGTGAACTCTGTGCACTATGCACCTCAGCATCCACTGACCCCATTCTGTGATTTTACATAGCCTACCACTTCATGGCTGAGTTGCTGCTGTTCCCAGTGGCCTCCACTGTGTTATAATCCCTCTAAGAATTGACTGTAAAATATTTAGTAGTGAGGAAATTTCATGACCGTACTCGTTGCACAGGTAACATCCTATCACGCTGGAATTCACTGAGCTATTCACTGAGGGGTGGTTCACTGGCCATGGAAGTGACTGGAACACCTAAATTCAATGATTTGAATAGGTGAGTGAATACGTGAGTGAATACATTTGGCAGTATAGTGTGTATATATATATATATATATATATATACACACACACTCTCATCTACATATGATTATTAAATTAATATTGACTTTTCTCACAATCTACACTTAATAACCTGTCATACTATAATGATTGTAGTGGATGTTTGTATGTTCTCCAGTTTCTAAGGCTTTACTGACTTTTTGTGTAGTCTTGCTGTCTGTGTAGGACTGACAGCAAGTTTAACATTTAGTAACTGAAGGAGTGCTGATAAAAAAAGAAAAAAGAACTGTGGGTAAAAATACGTTTCCTTTCAGCCATCATGACTGCAGGTATGCATCCAGGCTGATCTCAAGCTCCGTTGTCAATGCACTCAGGACGACACCAGCGCAGAGCAACCGACAGCCACCACCTGTTCTTTTAATCTTTTATTCTATTTGTTTTATAAGCCTGTGCTTTATGATGGGTCCGTTGGAAGTGCTGTCAGCCACGCGCCTTGTGTGTTAAAATATGCATGTGAAATAAAATAATTCATTTAAAATGATTTCCTGTCTATGTTCAGTTCAATTCAGTTCAATTTTATGTATATAACGCCAAATCACAACAAATAGACGTCTTAAGGCGCTTTATACTGTAAGGTAAAGACCGTACAATAATTACAGAGAAAACCCAACAGTCAAAATGACCCCCTATGAGCAAATACTTGGCAACAGTAGGAAGGAAAATCTCCCTTTTAACAGGAAGAAACCTCCAGTAGAACCAGGCTCAGGGAGGGGCAGTCATCTGCTGTGACCAGTTAGGGCTGAGGAGAGAGAGACAGGACAAAAGACACACTGTGGAAGAAAGCCAGAGATTAATAATAACTAACGATTAAATGTAGACTGGGGTATAAACAGAGTGAAAAGAGGTGAGTGAAAAAGAAACACTCAGTGCATCATGGGAACCCCCCAGCACCCTAGGCCTATTGCAGCATAATCAAGGGGTGGTTCAGGGTCACCTGATCCAGCCCTAACTATAAGCTTGATCAAAAAGGAAAGTTTTAAGCCTGATCTTGAAAATAGAGAGGGTGTCTTTTATTTTAAGTATCCTAGGAACCACAAGTAAGCCAGCAGTCTTAGAGCGAAGTGCTCTATTGGGGTGATATGGTACTATGAGGTCTTTACGATAAGATGGGGTCTGATTATTCAAGACCTTGTATGTGAGAAGAAGGATTTTAAATTATATTCTAGATTTAACAGGGAGCCAATGAAGAGAAGCCAATATGGGAGAAATATGCTCTCTCGTTCTAGTCCCTGTCAGTACTCTAGCTGCAGCATTTTGAATCAGCTGAAGGCTTTTCAGGGAGCTTTTAGGACAGCCTGATAATAATGAAGCCTAGAAGTAATAAATGCATGAATTAGCTCTTCAGCATCACTCTGAGACAGGATGTTTTTATGTGGGTGAAACTTTTGCAGGCTAGAAGTCTGACTTTGCATCATGGGTAGTGAATTAAAATGAGACTGCGGTTTGAAACCACATCATCAGACTTCCTGTTTCCACCTTGTGACCGAGAGACCACTCTGAAAGTCACAGAGGAGGCAAGCAACAGTAAACGACTGACTCCGGCTTCCTTGAGAGAGAGCGGCATGTTAGTGTCAGTTTGCTTTTTTGGACCCTCCTAGAAAACTTCTCCACTTGGACTGTCACAGAGACAACAGGCACTGATATCTGGCCCTTTCAGGCTGAACGGCCACTCAGTGAACTTTGCCAGCATCATCTATTGGGAAACCCTTATCAACTCTGACAGCCATGTCAGGGGACAGGAGAGGTATGACAGCCCTAAAAAATTTTTTGTTATTCACCCCACCCCCCACCCCCACCTCCACAGAGTGCTGACACAAATACTCCAGCCCCAGGGTGCATCCAGTAGACAGGTAGTCTAAAACAGGAAAGGCTCATCTATGGGGACCAGGTTCTAAAGAGGGAAGAAAGCCCTGATTAGTACTATACACTATGGCAGTAAGTGACCTTGACAGTGTCAGTTACATGCTCACATTATAATGTACCATCTTACATGTTGCTGGTTCACAAAGAGTCCAAATACTCATCAGGTGGTCGTAGGTAGCAAATCTTGAGAGCACTGAGACTTTTTGACCAGACCAGTTTTTTTCAGCTGCCTTTTAGATGTGAGGTCATGTTTTCTTTCCCTTTAAGACACTCCAAAAGTGTTCTTCGGGATTCAAGTGAGGTAACAATCACAGGTTTCACTTTTTTCTCCTTTTTGAACTCTCATGAACACGTTAAAAGCCATAATATGTGTAAAATCTTCCAAACAGTTCCAGAAAGTACTGAAAAATATTTTCTAAATGATAAAAACATACCATCCATGGTTCGTATGGTGAGACAAAGAGAAATGAGAGGTGGTTTTACATATGATTCCTGAGCATGGGATTTAGGAAGATATCGGTAGGGGTTTTTGACAAAGACAGTCATCGATGGAAATAGTCTGACAGTAAGATAAAAATTAGATTTATTTTATGATGCCACTGACAGTGGATTAGGCTGATATGATTCAGATATCTTCTGGGACAAACAAGGACTGCGGGGATTTTGGCACCACATATAAAAAAGAGAATAAAAACATAATGAAAGTGAGTATCCCACTGGACCCGATGTTGATTTTACTTGGAGACTCGCCCCCAAAATGTAACAGGCAGTGAAGAAGACATATGCATCATATATAATGCATGCACACTTCTGGTGACTCCTAGAAAAGTGATAAGTGCAAACTGGAGGACAGGATTTTACCACCATGAACTGAATAGATTCAGAGACTGAAGCAAGAAAATATCACCGCAAAACTGCAAAAGAATAGTGATATTTGGTCAGAATTACCATGAAAATGAAGTTTTTCATAAAACAGAGTCATTGCATTTGCTGTGCATGCACACCATCCACATGGTGGCGACGTGTGCACCTCCAATAAAGCCCACTGAGGCAATAATAATGGGATGTCCTTTGGATTTGAATTCTGATACCAGAAATTGTGTCACAATAATTTCACACAATAGCAATAAAAAGAAGCAACATAAACACAACACCTGTGTGATTGTTGGGGTTTTCTCTCTGATAGTGAGGGGTCTTTACCTTTTTAGATAAAGCACCTTGAGGAAACTGTTATGAATTGATGCTACTTACAACTTACAGCTTACAGCGATTATTCCATACCAGCGGTAAGGCTGCTCTGCCATTTCTAAATTACCACAAGCATTTTTTCTCTATTATGATGTTTTAAATATCAAAAACAAACTCGTTTCATAGCAGCACATAAAGCTCAACATAAACAGATAAACAGGCAATAAAGAAGTGGCCCACAAATACTGTATGCTGGTTGGCTTTACAGGGTAGAAAGTAAAAATCACATGACCACATCTACATTATATATAAATATCACTTTAAAACTGGTAAAAGATATAGTGCAGTATTTCCTTAATGAATACTAATTGAATAAGCATGCATAATATGCATGATGCATTATTAAGTGGACCACAAGTCCTTTATATATGGCCTGGATTCCCTGGACCTGTAAAAGAGGGTATTTCATGGTTTTCCTGGGCCATGGCTTCAGCCTGACGGGAATCTGTGTTGTGCCAAAAAGTGATTTCTGATGTTTCTATGTTTTTGATGTGTAATGTCTTTGCTTATAAAGGCAAATAGACAGTAGTCAACAGGATTCAGAAAGTACTCATATATGTAAAATAAAGAAATGACCTGATTTGCAAGTATCTTTATGACTGTTTTTGTATCTACATTATAATCAACCCAGTCTTTTTGGCCATTTAAAATGTCTTTATAGAGCTGTTGCAATTTCTGCTGCCCTCTTGGCCTGCTCTTTCTTAAAAATATAGATTTTTATTTTAATGTCAATGACAGTTTTTACCCTGAAAAATAAAGAATATATAAAAGTCACTTTGCCAAAAAGTGAATGCAGCTTCTACCTTGTGACAGGAATGTTGGCTCAAAATGACTTCACATCATATTTGTGATACATGTTTTACAAAAAAGTAAAAAATAAAATAAAATAAATAAAACAAATACAGCACCAGAAAAATCACTTCTTGGCACAACACCGGCATTATGTGGCTGTGTGTGGGGGAGACAGTAGTCCTGCTGCACATCCACCACTGAAACCACAGCTGCTGGGAGGATATGCCTCAAACGTGACGGTCCTCCACCCCTGTGATGTGGTGCAAACATGCCTGCAGCTGAGCGGAAAAGCACGGCCGTTTAAACGCCTGTGCAAAATTTCCACGGTTACTGATTCTACGTTTCATATCTTGAGTTTCAGAAGCCGTCGGAAAAACTTCTAAATATTTATAAATAGAAGTAAGCTGAAACAAGCAACGTTTTCTGCTTCTACTGGGGTTTAACGGTAGCTACTGTTCCTTAGTATGGCATCAGCGCCATCTCCTGGAGTTAGTGAACGCCTGCAGTATCGGACGGCCCTTCTCTCCACCCGCCTGCACATGCAGTCCAGTACTGTCCTAAACCCCTGCTCCAGGGGGAAAACAGTAAAAGAAACCAACATGGGAGTATATGCAGGCAGGAATATTATTGAAAACATAAACTAATCCATAAAAACCCAAGGAGGAAGATATTCAAGCAGGGGTGAGAAAAGGGGTTATTCCTTACATTTCATTTGAAGCAAAGGTACACAGCGGACACATTTAAAGTGCTCGGTAAGTCCCAATCTATTCTCAGTCATAATAAATGGGCTTATTAAAGCATGATCTTCTAAATGACTTCTCTACATTGGTGTTATACAGCTGATTTACATTGTGCTTTGTAAAAATATCAAGCCTATTAATCTCAGTATACTGCAGATGTATAATGTGCAGTTGTGTTCTTGGTATTTTTTTTTCCCTTGGGGCCTCATGAAAGTATTGACAGGTGTCCTGCTCCTGCAGATGAAACAGGTAGCAAGCTGAGATGTGATGTGTACCACCAGCTACAGACTGAGTTATTTGTCACCTTTGTGTTGTTAACCAGTGTGGTTATGCTACTATATTAATGGCATTAAGAATATTTCTCGTAGTCTTTTCTTTATTATTAAAAAAACACAGCATGCTGTTTTTAAAATTTTTTTTTTTTTAAAAACAGCACTGTTGATAGTGCCACATTAAACCACATCTGTGACTGAGGTTTTGTGTTTGCATCTGTGTATGTGCATCTGCGTGTCAGAGTGCATGTGTGGTCTATATCATATCTGTGTGTTTAAAACCGCTCTCATTTCTAAGTCCAGATGATAGAGTCCAAATATGAGCATACACTGTGGTCATGCACATGCACACATTCTTGTCAATCTTTTTTTTTTTTTTTAAATATACATCAGCATTAGGAGGTCTCATAAAACTGTCAGACACAGCTGATCTGTATTAGTCTCTGCTTCTCTCTTTTGTGACCTGAATAACAAGAAGACAGTTCAAAAGGGACCAGACAGCAAAGAGCAAAGCAAACTTTCGCTTTTCGACAGATAAAAGGCATTATTCGGGTTAAAAAGAGTGCAGAAGGTATGAGGTGCAGCTGCATGACACAAAAGTGTGAAAACCAGAAAAGCTTTTCCTGCCTCGTAGCCTTTCACACACTCCCCTGCTGCCTCTCTCTGCCGCACCTTGGCAAACAAGGCACAAATGGGTGCCCGCCACTGAAGCAACATGGAGAGCGAGGGCAGGCTGGTCCAGTCGATTTACTTTGGGAGCATTGGGTGCGAGGCCACGGAGAGGCTGCTGGAGAGATTTGGACACGATGGCAGCTTTCTGCTCAGAGACAGCGTCACCGTGCGTGGGGCCTACTGCCTGTGTGTGAGGTGAGCTGCAGGAGGAACGGCACAAGCTGGGCCGAAAGTGTCAGTTTTCTTGTAGTTATGTTGTACCTTCATGAGTTTGTTAGACTCTTTTTTTTTTTTTTATCTAATACAGAGTAGTACTTGTAGTATTTGCTTTGTATTTCATACAGAAACACGTTGAGACAAAGTTGGTCATGTTGATGCAGAGAGTTCACACAATACCTCCTTTAAGGCTGGAGAACTGTTTCTAAGTAATGAGTATCTTTAAAATATTTTAAAGGAACAAAGACACAAATCATGTTTTAATTCTTTTAATTAATGAGGACCACTGGATTAGTTTATAAGAAAAAAGAAACCAGAAAAAAGAAAGCTCACAGACACGCAGGGTTCACAGAGAAAAGGCCAGCAGGCTGCTGTGAGGTGACAGAGCCACTGCACGGCTGTGCTGCCCACCTGGGTCACAGTACACACTGAAAGGAGCAAATCCTCTCTGAAAATGAGACAGCACAAATCTATAATCTCTAACTCTTCTAACGCTTCTGGATATTTCAAAGTAAACTCAGCTGTTGTCATTATTAGGGGTACTATTAGGGTTACAATTAAAGCATAGTATTAATATAGAACCATGTTAAAAAAAGAATAAAAATGACCAAAAACATACATAAAAGAAAGTCAACAGAAGGTCTGATTACACAGTTTAAATGCTGCTCAGTTATGCTGCTGTAAAGGCTAGAAAAGTTTTTAACTAAAGGTGGTAAACTGACTGAAAGCCTCGCACGAGGGACGGCGAGCAGCAGTGCGTTACACAAAAGTTGACACGAGCGGGCTGGAGCTCGTCCATTTAGCGCTCTGTGTGTAAGTGTGAGAATTTTAAAAATAATTCTAAAATCAACTGGGAGCCAACGTAAAGGGAGTGAAATAGGGGCGATGTGAGCTCACTTGCTGGAGTGTGTTAAGAGTCTGGCTGCAGGATTTTGTATCATTTGGAGGCAATGATTTGTCTAAGGTGATAAAAAGGGCATTAAAATAATCTAGGCACGATGACACAAACACACAATTTAAAAATGCCTTGTAGAGGTTTTTTATTTTTGTAATTCCCTCTAGAATAGAAAGCAGGAAAGGGAGAAAACAACTTGTCTAATTTTTACTATATAATTGTCAAAATACTGCTTAATTAAGATGTAAAAAGGAGTGTTAGGATAATACAGCCTGCACCTCTAATATGTAAAGAGGGGAAATATTAAAACATTAATATTATATTTATTGAACAAAAGCATACCTTAACTAGAGAGCACTAATTCAAAAACAGTGTGTGAATAACCTAATGAATTATTTAATCTTATCTTGTTTCTAATATACCACCATTAACCAAGGTGTTCCTCTGTGCTCTGATATTAATCTGTTAATCTCCGATGTTAAAGCTGCTGCTATGTGTTACTTGAAACCTGTGGCAGGAAGTATTCAGATTGATCTTAAGTAAAAGCACTAATGATACCCTGCAAAATGATTACAATGGCTGCACAACAATGTAAGTAAAAGAAATGTAATTATGAAAAAAAAAAACTTCCTACTTTAAAAGTTTATATACAAGCAGAAAATGACCCCAGTAATTAATAAACTGATGTCCTAAAGAGATCGATATGACTGATGCAGCAATGTTTAAGCAGCATTTCACTTTTGCACTTGGCTGTGGTGGAGATCTTATTGGACTATAAGGTCTGCAACTTCTGAGAGTTTGTTTTTTTAAATTTTAACTGTGGTCATAATGTCATCTCAGCTACTCAGAACCTAAAATGATTTTTTTAAAGCAAAAAAAAGCAACAAAAAAAAAAAATGAAGGCAGGCACGTCCTCACTCTTTAGGAGCTGTTGTTTAAGAAAAATAACATTGATGAACACCAAATTGCTAATGACAACTGACGAATCAGGTGTACGTATAAATAATACTTAGTAGATATAAATCATTCTACATTTAGTGTACCAGATCTCTTAATTTTGTAATTAAGCCCCGTCCCTGGAGAGGAAATGGGTTGTTGCTGTTGTTGGTATGTTTGTTTGTTAACAATATTGCAGTGAAACTACCAGTCCAATTCATACCAAATTTGCACGAAAGATGAGCAGTGACCCCAAGATAACCTGAAGAAAATGTTGCCATAACTGGGTCAAGGTTAAAAAAAAAAAATCCAGAAATAGTGGAAAAAAGAAATCCCCATCTTTGGCCCTCTGGAGTCGACGGACACGCCGGGGCATCCAAATAACATTTAAGATGACGAAGCACCAGGACGAACACTCGATGAATCTCTGTTTCAACTTGTGTCAAAAGTGCAAACTATGTACCAGTTTTTAAATTGTGTTTTTAGACCAGGTAAAACAAGAATTATGATCAATAATTTACGCCATGCTTTTTGCTGTATATTGTCCTTACGTGTGATGCACATTTGATGCATTGAGAGATGGTAAAAACTGGATCTTTGATAGCAGAAAATGCTTGTGAACAAACAAACAAAAAAAAAAACCCACAACATCCTCTTTCCTATTGGTGGAAAAATGCACCACATCAACCAATGACAACATTATATGGCAGGGTGTGGCATCTGGTTGCTGAGGGGCAGCTGAAAGTTGTGGGAGTGACGGGAGTGAAAGAGAGACAGCATTATTGATAGGGAGTTCTGAAATTTGAGAGATTTTAGCGTGTTTGAAGTGTGTAGTGTAGTCATGGACGAGGCAGATGCTTGCCACTCAGACGCAGACTCCAATGTAGGGTTATCATATGTCCTCTTTGTCCTCTCTTCCTCTAAAATATGTACGGAGGGATTTTACAAAGTTTTGTTTATCCACAGACCAATTTAAGTGTGATGCGCTGCACTGGCGTCATTCAGAGGTGCCCATTTGGCATGATGTAACAACTGCGAGCTGGGATCTAAAAAAGTGTAAATGTAATTTTACAGATAAATTGGAAAAACAAAAAAAACGTACCAGTGTTTTCGCTGTAGTCGTACTGTTAGAAAAGCTGGAAACACATATCAACACCACCAAAGCACAAGGCGGCTGTGCGAGGCGAGGGATCCTCTGCAAAACTGACAGAATCCTTTGTATGACCTGGGAAAGCGGAAGATGCGGTAAATGCAGCCGAGGGGGTTTTCCTGTTTCACACTGTCAAACATCGTAACAGTCATAGGTGAATGGATTGCACCAGTGCCCTGTTGGAAAGGACATTTCCAGACTCAGATGCAGCAAAAGAGTTTTCAAGTGCACGCGCTAAAATCAAAGCTTTGTCAACAGTATCATGGCGCCTCACAGTGTTCACACTGCATTGGAAGGGTCCAAGGAAAAACCACACTGTTGCTACAGATATTACAATAAAGATATTCTCGAAAATAATGCAGTATTTTGAGGAGAAGAAAGGTGACAGCTGCAACACAAAATTTTGAGGAATCAGACATGATGAGGAAGGGGAAATTTGCTTGCAATGTCAAAGATGTGGTTGCACAACATGTCTCTTTTCAGTGTGGGTTGCCCCACAGACATGCTGAATATCTGTGCTCACCACAGTGTGGACACACTGGATGTTGAAATTGAGAATGTCATCTTCAAATTTTACCGCTACTTCCACATTTACGCTGTGCACACTGAGAATCTGAAGTATTACCATGAGTTTGTTGACGTTGAACACAAAAGGCTCATTTCCCACACCAAGACACGATGGCTGTTCCCTGTTCCCTGGCATTGAGAGGCTGCTGCAAATGTTTCCAGCATTGAAAGCATTCTTTCTGTCTCAGGAAAAGCCGCCTGTACTGATCAAGACGTTTTCTGACAATGACTTCAGCGAGATTTACCTGAGATTGGCACGTGCGCACGTTCAGACATTCAAGGAATGGAAAGGAAAAACAACTCCATAGTGGAAGTGAGGAAACGTGATGGACAGCATCCACAGTGTCCTACAGGAGCGCAAGATAAACTAATTCATGTTCCTTAAAATTAAGGGAGTCCTGGCACAGAAGCGCAAAGATGGACTTGGTAAGGTTCTGTGCTGATGGACAAGGTGACCCCCATGGAAGAGTTCTCACCTTCATGTAGATGGATCTGAGTGACACTCCAGATTGGAAAGATGTGGAATTCTGCATCAAGTACCTGAGCGATAAGGGCGTGTCAGTATGACATAAAGTGTTTTGGTCAGTTCACCATTCTTAAGGCATTCACAGAGAGGTCCAACAGTAATAGAGTGTTAAAAGGCCTGCACGCACTCCAGAAATGGACCAAATGTAAAAAAAAAAAACCATTATAGCTCCATTAAAACTTATCAGATTTGTCTGATATTCAGTGTGCAGCTGTGGAGGGCCAAGAACGGGTGCCAAAACTGAACACCACCTGGATCTGATCCACATTCTGGATTTGCAGACTACTTAATTTTAACATGGGAAATTTTTGGCCCCATTCATGTGTTACCTCTGTGATTCAATGTTTGGAGAGTGGCGTGTTTGTGAGACAGACAACGTTCAAATCCGCTAAAACGGTGTGTGTGTGTGTGTGTGTGTGTGTGTGTGTGTGTGTGTGTGTGTGTGGGTGTGTGTGTGGGTGGGTGCTGTTCTTGTTTGAATAGTGAATAAAGAAGCTGTCAAATGAATGTATTGGAGGGAAAAGTGCATTATTTACATCTGGACAAGAATAATAAAGTGCAGTCTTTAAAATTAGAGTCATCTTTTGCCTAATGGGAGCGGCGCAGGGTGGGCTGCATTCTTGATAGTGTTGCCAGCCCTCTTATCTCAGCTGCTGTCCAGATTGGGAAGCTTGATTCCCACAATCCCCTGTCATGTCTTAAATACCCCGACCAAGCCTCTCCTGTTCTCTGCCGTGCGGCTGGTGTACTGTACTGCACTGTGTATGTAGAAATTCACTAAGACCTGAGAGGGGAGTTTGGTGTTTGAAGGGTCCGCATCAGATCCTCTGTGATGTGAAGTTCCAGGAATTTGTTCTCTTCATTCCTCAACATTTACATGGAGACACATTTTGTCTTATTTAGGTTTTTGAGGCACAATTGTTTTGATGAATTGTTTTATTGATAAATAAAATTTAAATAAAAGTTCTGAGAACTGTTTCAGCCATTCAGATATGCACATTACAATACATGTGGCAGATACAAAGAAATGTATCTGCCACATGCTGTCACACAAACTGCAAACCTTTAATTTGCAGGGTGATAATGTGACAAGCAACAAAAATGGAAAATATGACACGATATATATACACAATAATCAGATATTCTAAAAAATAATTATCAGTTGTGGTGTCTACTTTCACTTCGCAAAACACATATATGAAATCACTGAATCATCCGCCACCCCAAGCCACATTTCATCTCTTCAGATTCAACAGATTTAGTTTCAGAAAATCATTTGCATTTAAAACTCTCCTTTTTAATTTTTTACAGGAAAGCACCGTTCGTGCATACCTACAGGCTCATGCGCTCCGCCGATGGCTGGCGCCTTCAGGTGGGGGAACATGCAGGTGTGGATCATGTACACAAACACAATACAAGTAGGACATTTATAGTTTTGCATGTGTGTGCATTTGTGTGATTAGCAGGATTCAACAGTCAGACCACCGACATTTGGGACTCTGGAAGCACTGATAGAGAGCTACAGAAGAGCTGCTGTAGCTGGAATCGCCCCACTCATGGATCCATTGGACAAAACACAAGTACAAAACAGCTTAGGCGAAGGTATGACACACAAATACACACATATACGTGCACACACTTTTCCTACTTTTTTTTTCTCCAACATTATCTTTATTGGGTTTTCAAAAATGCTTCCAATAATGTACAGAAATAAGCATGCTCTCTCATCAAAGAAACCATCAAGGGCAAATAAATTGTTGTTCACGTTTCAGCTTGCCTTTCCTTGCAAGTCAGGTACTTATAAGATATCTTAGAGCAGCATTTAATTGAAAGTACAGAATGTATGAGAAAGGAGAAAAAACAGCAACAAACAAACAAACATAAAAAAACAAACAAAAAAACATTGGTAAATCCCCCCCACCCCCCAATAAATGAATAAATAAATAAATAAACGAACCCAGCAACCTCAAAAACAAAGGTTTCTCTATATTATCAAGGGTTAGCCCATATTATAATATTGTGTATGATTCAAAAAATACAAACTCGGATGTACAATTCTCACAGAATAAGGAATTCCAGTATCCAAAGAAAACTGGTTATTTTTAGAATAGGATAGGATACTGCAGATGATCACTGGTAACTATGCCTCACCCACCCCACTCCCACCGCCCGTCAAATCCACACACTCTAAATATTCCATAAAATGACCCCAAATGTTTTTAAATAGTGATAGTTTCCCCTTTATAGTGTAAGTGATCTTCTCCATAGGTAAAGTTGTGGAAATTTTATTAATCCAATTAATGAATTTTGGTTTACTGGTACTCTTCCACGAGAGCGCTATGACTCTTTTTGCAAGTATAACATAAATCCATGGCAGTTATTATTTTTCTGGATATACGATGACCATCAGGATATATATACCTAGAATGAACAGTTTAGGGTCAAGAGCTAATTTTATACCTAATATATTCTCTAAAGCTTGTTTAATCTCTCTCCAGAATTGTTGAATTTTATTGCATTTCCAGACACAGTTGAAGAACGTCCCCTTCTCCTCTCCACATCTGTTACACCAGTCTGGGATGGCACCATTATACTTATTAAGCTTTTCTGGTGTCACATATGTCCTTTATAAAATTCTGTTGGCAGTCCATCTGGGCCTGGGGCTTTACTTGTTTTCAAGTGATCAGTTGCTATAGATATTTCGTCCTTAGTTATAGCTACATCAAGATCTTCACTCATTAATTCTGAAATTTTGGTAATTTGGAAGGTATCTAAGAATAAATTTCGCTCTTGTTCTTTATGTGTTATATCTGAGCTATATAATTTTTCAAAAAAGACCTTGAAAGTTTCATTAATTTCTAAAGGGTCAGTAAGAACCTGTCCCTCACTGTTTTCGACTGACGTAATATTTTTTTTGTTTTGTAGTTGTCGGAGGCGCCATGCTAATAATTTCCCGGGCTTCTCCCCTTGATCATAAAATGCCTGCTTGAGACGCAAAAGATGTGAAGCTGCTCTAAGGCAGAAAGTTCATTATACTGTGTTCTTAATAGCAAAAGTTTTCGATGGATGTTTGGGCATAGCGTTTGATAATATTTTCTCTCCAATAGTTCACTCTCTGCTGCCAGCTCTTTTGTTTTTTGATAAGTTTGTTTTGCCTTATAACTTGTGAAGCTAATTATCTGACCTCTGATGTTTCATCTCTATTGCAGTTTTCCTACTTTACTATGAATCTGCAAATCTTCCAAACCTACTCTATATTACACTTCTGGTCCACTCAGACACTCATTCTGTGTTGACTCATAATCCTCTCAGTCACCTTTAACACCATCTCGCTGATTTCCACCAGAGTTTCTCTACATGGAAATGAACAGCAGTAGCACTTCTGTGTGCTGACGCCATCACGCTGTTCATCTGGGAGACGATCAGAACGGCAGAAACCACGGCGCCTCCCTGGTATGCACGGTGTCTGCCACTCTGTGATTTTTTTTCTGTGATTATTTCAACTGTTTGTGATGCTTTAGTGTTGGTTTAACATATATATTTAAGTAGCCCACTGAAGAATAGTGAAACATATTCAAATGTTTTCATTTGTGTCAGAATGAGTGGGGGCCCTTCGTGTGTGTGTGTGTGTGTGTGTGTGTGTGTGTGTGTGTGTGTGTGTGTGTGTGTGTGTCTGTGTGTGTCAGTGTGTCAGTGGAAAAATCCAACAGCCAGTCAGTGTCACTGAGGTTTTCTTTTCGTCAGACCCACAACCTTGATATGTGGTAATTTTGTCTGTCTGGTACACACACGCTAGTGGTTTCTTATCAATGGTCCATTATCTAATGTTTCATAAAAGTTGCCCATCTAGTTGATGATTGTTGGTATTCTTTTTTGGTTTGTTTCTTTCTTTCTTTGCATTCTGCCATTTCGGTGAAGTGGTGAAGTGACTGTTGTGCAGTGACCTATTTTATGTGTATGTGGCACCATGATGCACACTGGCCTCGTTCATTGTAACGACACGCAACTGCAGCAGTGTGGGGAAAGGTAGACCATGAAATCTATTGTGGGTTCAATAATGTTTGCCACTATGACTTTAATTGCTGAGTCATTTTGTCAACACAAGTTATCTTCTCGAGAACTGACAGCATGAGGTCTGTAAGCTGATGGCATTTTCAGGCCTGATCTCTGGTATCACATGTGTTAAACATTAAATAAATACATAAAAACATAATATTCTATTTTTTTATTTTTGTGCACTGCAGAGAAACCGAAACATAATATTCCTAAAAGTAGAGCCTACAGCCACCAGTGCTTTGGTTGGCTCACCGTTTTAACTACTTGAATATTAATACTCTGATCAATTATAAGAGATCTGTGTCGAATCCAGTGAATGAAATATACAAAAAAAGTAAATTTGTCTGGGAAACGTGCACTTTTCCTTTCTTAGGGAGAAGTAGAAGATGGATACAATACAAAAATGGATCTTCTCATCTTGCGAGAAGATCCTTTCAGCTTCTACTCGCCTCAACATGTTGACCCTCCAGCTCAGCACCAAGCTGTCCCCGGAGCTTAAAGTGGGCTGGAATGTTCGTGCAGCTTCATTTAATGAGCAATGAAATCTCATGGGCAGTTTAAAACCTGCTCTGCAGCCACTGGTGCTTCCAGCTGATGCCATAGAGACAAACAAATGGTCCAGTTTGCATGCATCCATTTTTTGCCTTCTCATCCCTGTCATGCGTTCATGCTGCAAATGCTAATAAAGTTGGGGTACCAGCATTTATGCATCTAGAGGAGGAGGAGTCTAAAAAAGTTTTGGAATTTTTGTAAAGTGGCAGCTAATTCCACACAGTTCAACAAACGGTTCCTGCACAGACTGGCACTCAGTGTGTTTGCTAGCTGAAGATGAAGTTTCAACAAAGAGATGAGGAACTATTTAAGAAAGAGAGGACAGAAGTGGAAGATGGGGGATTGTTTTCAAAGGTAAGGACTGCTCAGAAAGTTTGATAAATGTAAAGTTTACATGTGATATCCTGACAGTTGATCAGTACATGTGTTGCTGAAGCTATCTACTTATATTCTATTAAAAATATTTTAAACCAATATAAAGAGTTTATTCCATGTTATTCAAAGGTTATACAGCACAGTAAGTGCATGTTGAAATGGAAACTTTGCATTATTGTGGCCAATTTAGAATAATGGATGTTAGACTGGTGTAGGTCAGGCTGTGGTGTCCATGGTCACTGCTAAGTCAGGTAGCAGCAGAGATACTGACAAAACTGAACTGAACTTGATGACATTTTTGCAACAACAAAGATGGTGAGACTCGTAACGAAAAGCTTCAAAAACTTCATTTGTGTGTAAACTTCAAAGCGTTTTCAGATTAGACTGGATATTGCAAACATGCAGCTTTTATGACCCGCTGACCATCAAAATAACCCCAAATAAGAGTCCAGATGCATTTCGGTATGGATGCTGAGTAATAGGACTTGCTTCTAGAATGAATAAGCCATTTTAATTTAAGCTGATGATTTCATTACAGTTACACGTTCCATATTCCACATTTTTGAAAGCTTTTTACTGTCTATGAGTTGGACTGCAGCCATGATGGCTAAATCCACAAAGAACAGTGAACCTCAGAGCCAACACAGAAAATAAACCTACTGGAGCTCACAGTAGAAATAATTTTGCATTTACCCACACTGCACTGCTGCAATAGAACTTAGAGCAGCTCCAGCTCTAAGCCCCGGCCTTAGCTAATGCAATAGTGTTCAAGTACTCAGTGACCGTGTTGTACACATTTGAACTTTGTTTTCAGTTTGATCTCAGTCAGCCCTTTACTATCTCGTGTGCCATCGCTAGAAAAAAAATCTGTTCACAAAAAATACCGACATGGGGAGATCCGCCTTTCCTCAAGATGACACATTGACAGATAAACCCAAAGTGTGGTGAAAATACATCCTAGCACCTCTGAGTGTCAACAGCTTGATGGAAGTCTATATCTTGTTTTCAATCTTCCCGGAAACCAATGTGCAAAAACCACAGTATAAGCCATCGTGTTTGTTTCTCATGCACTAACGGTTAAACACTGGTTAGCTTTAGACACAATGATACTTTGCTACTGTTAGATTGCATGCTATGGTAAGTATAACTTTAAGTTACCTGCAGCTTCACATACACGACACCAGTTTAATGCACGCAACTCAGCAAGTATCTCCTAAAGTTGGGGTATCTTTTCTTTGCACTATGGGAGCTTTTAGCGCTTGTCTAAATGTGGATTATTTGCTTTTGCGCTGGGGCGCGCTGATGAGGGTAAACTGCACTCGCTGAACCAATCGCTACAAACGGGTTAATATGAATGAATGAGTGAAAGAAATTCAAAAGAATGAATGAGAACGCATCACCCAACTTTATTTCACAAATAAAAGCTGCTACCTGCAGAATCTCTAAACCATCTCAGGACCAGCAAACTAAATGGTTTCAGTGTGTCCATATTTTTCACAATTTTACATATATTTAATCAAGCTATAGCAAAATTGCACTTAATAAAATAATAACCCTTATATTACTGTTATATTGTATGCAGTACTTAGATGCATCATAAATTATAAAAACTATATAGACCTGATAGACTAGGCTACAAAAAACACATAAAAAACACATACACACAACCTTTCCATGCATTTAACACATCTGTGCTACCTCCTGAAATAAAATATTACATCAGAAAGATCGAGCAGTTGCATTCAGACATAGAAAAAAGATTTTTTTTTCCATTTTTGTTTTGTTTGTGTTAGTTGTGGATTACTCTGCCCTTCCAGGGTTTTTCTCAGTGTCCTCCACCTCGGTGATCTCTTCTTCAGGCTTAGCTGATGTGGCAGAATAGAAAAACTGGCAACACAAAACAGGAAACAAAGCTTTCAAACTATTTGTGCAAAAAAAACAATTGGGGTTTGATGAGAGGTAAAGTGTGAGCAGTGTAAGCGCGTGTATATACGGTGCACAATGTACTTACATTAAACCCATCACTTTTTTCCAGGAAATACTTGTACTTTGGTGGGGGGTGAGGAATTGGAGGAAACAGGACCTTAGTTACCCTGAAAAACAAAATGATCCTCGAATGGTGACCTTGACATGTATCAAGTTTTAAAAGGAAAACTGGCAGGTAATTGTAATGGAGGCGGTCTGTGTGTCCCTTTCATTTTGCTTGTTTCCCTTATTTGGTTATTTTACAGCTATTTTGTGTGTGTGTGTGGGGGGGGGGATTTTTGCCTGCATGTTAAAGACATTTAGGGTGGGTGCTGTGGTGCAGCTTATCAGAAAAGAAGAAAGATGCCGTTCTCTCGCTTCTCCTTTTCTAGCTTAACCTCATGTTTGTACTTTTTCTGACACTCATCAGTTTCACATTTACAAGTCAAGACTAAGTGCATCAGAGAAAAGCAACACACAGAGGCGGGGAAAAATGTAAGCAGAAGGAAGAGTCGCACATCTGCTAGCAGGATAAAACAGTACCTCTGATAGCGCACAAACAGCAGCACAGCCAGGAGGATCATGGGTATTCCTAGACAAATGAAAGCAATCACCAGAGGACTGAGTGTGGAAACTACCGGTTCGGATGGTTCCACCGCTACAAACACACAACACAAAAACACTGATCATCATAGTGACAGTTCATAAATTGTAACACTGTGTATTCAGGCACCCAGACGGTAATTAGTGAACCTCTAGTTCAGCCACTGGTTAAACCACTGCACAAAAAGACAGAGCACTCACACACTGTGACAGGGGGGCTCCATTCACTCCACTGAAGTGATCCAATGCAATACTGATTTATTATTCTTGTCCTCATTCTCACTCTGTGGGTGTGCGCAGGCTCTGCATTCAACGTTGTATAATTCTGCATGCCCACCAAGTGTTTTGGTCTATCCTGTTTTAAAAAGATTCATCAAAAAAAGGTAGATCTCACTCCAGAAAGATAGACTCTGATTGGTCTGACTCTGTGAGGTCTAAGCACCCCGAATCTCAACCCTGATTTTTTTTTTTTTATATATAATTGTTCTTTCAATGCTCGGCAGTCAGGGGATCCGTTTTATGTCACTACAAACTGAGCTTTCAAAATCAGTTATATTGTTATATTGGAACCTGCTGCTTTGGCATGATCATAACAGTTCAACATAATTTTTTCTGTTTTCATGTGGATGGAGATGAGCGGACGTAGCCTTAGACCTCACAGGGTTAAAATGAAGTTTGTCTTGTTCATGATTCCTGCTCTGTGTACACCACCAAAAACAAGGAATGGCATATGTTATATCTGGAATATTCAACATCCGTAGTGATGCATACTGTACCTGGTCACTTATGTCCAGTTCATATTCAAAACATTCAGGCTTTGCACGTTGTCTGTTGTGGGGCAGATCCCATCTTACAGTCAGGACTCTGCTACTGAAGGATGCAGATATATTTGGAGGTGGAGAAAGGAGCTCTGTCACACACAAGCACATGATTAGTACAGTAAGTAACAACAACACAACTTCAACCTGACCTAAAGCTTCAGCTTCCCAAAGTAAATGATATCATATACCTATAGTTGACCCCCATTTGAATTAAAGGGGTCAAATGATAGACCACTGATGGAATGGACACAAAGTGACGAGGTCTCAGCAGACCCAGCTGATGGATTCCCAGATCGCTGGTGTATCAAATTAAAATTAATTCCACTTACATTATACTTTTCAGAAATCAGTGGATAAAACCTGTTTGTTGCTGACAATTAGACAATAAATACCCAATGACAACAGTAGATATTTGTTATCTGATCCACTGGGATACTGTGCAAAATGTAAATAAACACAGAGTGCAATGATTTGCATATAAGCCCATATTTTCTTCACAGTACAACGCAGAAAACACATTAAATGTTCACAGAGAAAATGCACCATTTTAAGAAAAATGTTAGCTTATTTTAAATTTGATGGCGGCAATACATCTCATAAAAGTTGGGGCAGGGCCATAACTGTGTAGCATCTACAAAAAGCTAATCTGGGAACTGATTCTTGTCCAATATAGGATTCTAACTGCTATTTTCATTTCATGATGCTCCAAATGCTTGAAATTGGTTAAAGTTCTGGATGGCCACCTCTGCACCCGGACTCTTCTAGTATGCTGCTGTAAAAGCTGCAGTATGTGGTTTAGCGTTGTCTCGCTGAGGGCCATCCCTGAAAACAATTCCATCTCAATGGGAGCATACATTGATCCAGAACCTTTATATGTCCTTCAACACTGATGGTGCCTTTCTCAGTGTGCAAGCTGGCTGTTCCACATACCATCAGAGATGAAGGCTTTTAAACTGAGTGCTAATAATAAGCTGATGGTCCCTCTCCTCTTTAGTCTTGAGGACATAGTGCCCATGTTTTCTAAAAAAAAAATTCAAGTTTTGATTCATCTGACCACAGAACCGTTTTCCGCTTTGCCTCCGTTTTAAATGTTTTTAAACGTTTTCTCAGAAACTTTTTGATGATTTTATGCATTGTAGATGATAAGATATTCTTAGTAGTTGTCACAATTTTACATTGAGGAACATTTTCTGAAATTCCACAATTTGTAGGTACAGTAGTTTTTTGCAGATTGATGAACCTCTGCCTATCTTAACTTCTGAGAATCTAAGATGCTCCCTTTTAGACTCAATCATGTTACTGATCTGCTGCCAATCAACCCAATTAGTTACAAAATGTTTAAACAAAATATTTTCCTGAAATAGTAAAATGTCTCAGTTTAAACATTTTGCATGTTTTCTCTGTTCTGTTGTGAATGAATATGGGTTTATGAGATTTGCAAATCATTGCATTCTGTTTTTATTTTCATTTTAGACAGCATTAATATTTTAGACATTTAACTACTTAACAGTATTTGTCTTGTATAATTACCTAGTGTGTCCATGTTGTACACGAGGGTGTAAGATGTCCAGTTGTTGTGCTGGGACATATTCAGATGGAGGATTACTTGTGATACTTCTGTTATTTTCTCCCTGAGATCCAAAGCCATCCATCCGACTTTTTCCACAGAAGTACAGTTTGCAGAGTCGATTTCTGTTTCCTCCTCACAAACACTGAGAGAAGAACTGACTCTAAACAACTTGTGGCATTTAAATCGTTATTGTGTGCCTTTAAAAAACTAGAATACCTGATACAAACAGTAAGCTGAGTATCTGTCTCTGAAGTGTTGAATGACCAGGAGCAGTTAAGCTCATTTGTTGGGTAGAGGAAGCAGATAAAAGTTTCCTTTTCAAGTGTAGGCTCTTCAGCAGATTCCAGCCCCGTTGAACTCTGTATGTGAACCATAGACACCTTCACATACAAGAGCAGAAAATTGAGATGGAAAAAACATGAATTAATATAAATCTATGGTATATTTAAACAGCACATGTGGCATCTGTGAGGTCCTTTGAAGACAAAAGTGTAAAAATGTTTATTCTCATTTTCACCTGATAATCATCATCCATAACCTTCTGACAGAAATCCAAACTGTGGCCCTCGGCCTCTGCTATAAGAAAACATGCATGTAGGATAAGAGCACGAGAGAAAAAGAGCATAACTCTCTGTGAGCAACAATAAGATGAGCAATAAGATGAAAACACACTCCACAGTGTCATCTGCAAATGTTTCATTCATCAGCATTTTGCAAAATTTTTTTTATAAACTGGGGTTTTGTGGAATCCAATTTTCTTGATTAGCTTTCTGAAAGAGGAAGCAAACTTGGACGCCACCCTGATTAAAACACGATTAAAGGAAAACTATTATTAAAACAACCCCCTGATATTTCCTGCAAAACATGTTTTGATGGTCACAGTTCCCTTGCCCTAACCCAGTTGCTCACTGAGTATGTGCTTGATTAAGCATCCACCTACCACTCTGTAGAAACCACAAAACCAACAAACTGGACCATATTATGGGACGAACAGGAACCGCAGCCATAGGCAACCTGAGTGTTTCACACACACAAAGACAGAGACACAGATGTACATTTATCAGCATACGGTCTTCAGCCATGGTACAGTAAGCACAGGGACGCTGTTTTACCACTTTACAATAAGCAGTTTCCTGTGTTTGAGACTTTTGAGACTTCCCCTTTTTACATGCCTACACATAGAAGCTGGGTGATTGTAAGATGTCTAAGTGGCCACATAATCAAACACAAAGAAACTTCTTTCCTCGTACGAGTCTTAAATTTTCACTACATTCACACTGATTTGTCCGTTGTACACTTTCTACAGGAAAGAGTTTGATTTGCTTACTTAATCCGATGAACTCCTCTCCCTCAAAAATAGACAAATGGACCTAACTGTAACTCACTATTCTGGGTTAAAGCTCTCTTATGAATCATAGCTAACACAACAGTTTCCTACCAGCTTTCCTACCATACTGCAAATCCCAGTAATAAGAAGCTCTCACCTTCTGCTGTCCGTCCACTGTCTCTAAATTGTGGTTCTCTGTGCTCTCGCTGTCTCGAGACGATGACACGTTTCTGGGAAAAGAAGAAGCTTGACGTCACATACTGTACTTAGAATCAGGAAACCAAGAGTTTCTTTCTGTTTCTTTTTTCTTTTTTTCCTTCGCTTAAAAAAACAGATCAACATCTTGTGGTTTTGTTCATGCAAACCACAAGATGTTGATCTCACTATATTTGGGTTTAACCACAGGTTTTCAAAGTCAAAACAATAACAACTAGATATAATAACAAGACAGAATACTTGCTGTTTTTTTTTTTAACATACTTGCCAACTCTCGTCCTAGTGGTCCAACCTCCCTTTTCTATCTTTTCTCCATTCTTTCTCTTTCTCTCTCCTCTGTCTGTATGGCAGAATCACTTTGACACAATCTAAACCCACTTCAGCAGCCTTCTCTATCACTCCCTCTGCAGCCCGCTCTTCATCCACCACCTTCAGCTGAACCTGCAGAAAAGTCTCTCCTGACACCTGAATTCTTCTCCAGTTAGTCGGATAAATGTTGAGGTTTTCTCACCCAATGTACTGTTTAGGCAGCTCTCCCACTCCCACCGATCCTTCAAATGAAGCTAATGCTTGTTTTATGCTTGAGCGAGGGTAGCATGAAAGCAGAGTGCAGGCAGTCACAGACTGCACGTCTACCTGCAGAGACTGTTGTCCTTGGAGGCAGTGTACAAAATACTTTTTAAAGCAGTCTGTGGGCCACTCCTTTTTCTGCCGTTTTTTGATCCATCAGCCAGTCGAGGAGGAGAGTGAAGTTCTAACATACAACACACTCTCCAAGCACTAGTGGATTCAGGGGCGGAGCAAAGGTTTTTGGACACAGGTCTCTCTACCCAATAGGACATCCCCCTGGAAACTCTCAGACTACCAGATGGAGTCCCCATTGTCATGAATTCTGTCTGTAGTCTGCTCTTCAACCAGGTGACATCATAACCCTCATCCTAACTCCAAGTCACAGACATCGATCTGGAGAAAAAAGATTAAAACAAAAAAATCTGGCACTCTCCTTGCTGAGGAATGAACTTTAAGAGTGTACCGCTGATCTTCTACCTGGTGTGCCCTTGCCTAGCAGCCAGCTCTACAGACTCTGAAAGCCAAAATGAGAGGCCATGGAGAAATACATCCATGATTCACTGGGAGCTGGAATAATTTGCCCTTTGTCCTTTCCTCGTGGTGGCAGATTCTTTGTAGAAAAGAAAGACGAGACCCTTTGCCCTTCCATCGATTTCTGAGATTTGAACAAGATTATTGTGAAGAACCAATATCCTTGCCTTTGTTGTTTTCTGCCTTTGAGCACTTACAGGGACCCACCATCTTCACTAGGTTGTCTGCATAAAGGAGGATGATGAATGGGAGGGAGACAGACTTCATCACTCAGCTGGGTCAAACTTGGGTATCTGTTCAGGCCATTTGGATTCACCAACACACCTTCTGTCTTTCAGTTCTCGGTGAATGACGTGTGGTGTTGTGCAACTGTTTTAGTTTTGTGCCTTTCAACTTTTCAGGTATTTTTTTGTGCTGGTTGGGGGTGGGAGAAAAGGTAAGGGGCAGGGTACACCCTGAACAGATCACCAGCCTGCAGCAGGGCTAACACAGAGACCGAACCCCACTAACTGCATGTCTTTGGTCTGTGGGAGGAAACCAGAGTACTCAGACACGGGAAGAACATGCAAACTCCACACATAAAGGTCCCGGGCAAGGTCTGTTTGAACCCAGGACCTTCATGCTGTGAGGTAACGGTGCTAAACACTGTTATGTTTACACTCCCTGGCAACTTAATTAGGTACACCTGTTTAACCACTCATGAATGCAGCTAGTCACATGGCAGGTATTCAATGAATTTAAGCATGCAGATAATGAGGCGATGAGGAGAGAGGGGTAAAGTAAATGACACAAGAGTGACCGTATAAGAAGCCTGAAAGCTTTCCAGTCACCTTAAAAACTGACACCACCCCGAGAATCTAATTTGAAGTTACTGTATATCATTTACCAAAAAGGCATTCAGATTCATTATACTTCAGGCAGAGATGTTCAAGTTATAAAAAGATGTTTACTGATAATAATAAAAAACAAAACAATCACACATATGCTTCTAAATGAACTCCGAGCTGTGGCTTACCAGCGGCCGAATGGGATGCCTGAAGAAAAGGGCTGAAAGAGTCACCAACTCACGTGTACGTCTCCTACACTTACACACACACAAAAACTAAAGTGCAACAATTAAAAACACCAGCTTACTATGGAGCAGAATCATCAAATCATACTTCTGACAAAGTATCCACCAGCACTTTCTGTAACACAAGGTGTGTCAATGAGCAGCAGCATAATGAGAACCGAAGCAGCAGCAACATCAACGCCTTACCTGTAAGAGCTAGGGAAACACATGAACGGAGACCTGGAAGTGTACATCACAGGAGAATGAGATGGCCATTACCCTTTATACTGTGGCCTCCTAACACTATTCGCCAGGTGATTAATACCAGAATAAATATCCCTTCTGCTACAATAAGCACATACTAATGTGGAATGAAGGTGATTTTATAGATTTTTAAACATGCCGTGCTGACATGCTGGTGCCAGCAGATTCTGAGTATTTCAGAAACTTGCATTTTTCTGCAAAACTATTTTTAGTCTTTACAGAGGACGGCCTGAAAAAGAGAACATCTCTAGTGAGAGGCAGTTCTCTGGGTAAAAATGCTTTGAGCACTGAGGAACAGTGGCTCAAATAACCACTTCTCACAGCCAAAATACGCAGCAGAACATCTGAGCACACAACACATCAAACCTTGAAGCAGATGGGCCACAGCAGCGAAAGACCACCCTATGTGTCACACCTGTCGGCTAAGAACGGGAAACTAAGCTTACAATTCTCACAAGCTCACCAAAATTGAACACTAGAATACTGAAAAAAATGCTGCCTGTTCTGATGAGTCTCAGTTTCCACTGCCACATTCAAACTGTAGGCTCAGAGCTGTTACAGTCGAAACTATTGTTTGTAGATGTGGTGCACTGGGACGTGTTTGTGTGTAGGAGGCGGAAAATAGAGCATCAGACCGAGCTGTAGTGTAGTTTACCTGCGTGAATTAATAAAGTTAATGACCCGCAGGGTTAAAGTGGACTGAGTCTGTGCTCTTTGAATAAGAACACAAAAGAAACAAACAAGACTAAAACAAGAACTAGGCATAGACAACATGAAAGCATGGGTCCATCCTGCCTCATATCACTGGTTCAGACTGCTGCTGATGGTGTAATGGTGTGGGGGATGTTCTCTTGGCAAATTTTAGGCAGCTCATTACCAACTCATTAAAACATTTAAACACTGCAACCTACTTGAGCATCGTTGTCCCCGTCCATCCCTTTATGACCATTGTGTACCCATCTTCTGACAGCAGCTTCCAGCAGGATAACACATCATATCAAAAAATTCATATTGCTTTAAAATGGTTTCTTGAACATAACAATGAGTTCAGTGTACTCAAATGGCCTCAAAATTCGACACATCTCAATCCAGCAGAGCACCTCTGGGGTGTAGTGGGATGAGAAATTCACATAATATGCAGCCCAGAACTCTGCAGCAACTGTGTGATGCTATCATGTCAATATGGACCAAAATGCCTGAAGAAAGTTTCCAGACTCTCATAGAGGCAGGTGCTAGCAAGTATTAGTACTATCAAGATTTACCTTTTAGAGTGGCCATGTTTTTTGTAATGGATGTAATAACAAATATCAAATGGATTAAATGACTCAATGAATAATTTCCAGTTAATTCTACCACATATGAATGGGGATTAGTGGAATCAGATTTTTTTTGGAAATGGAAAGAGGAAACAATCACTGACTAACTAGAAACCCTTTTTTGGCTCCTCCTGTTACGGGTTGCCACAGCAGGTCATCTGCCTCCATCTCACTTCATGTCCTCTGTCACTCTATCTGCTGTGGGGTAAAAGCAATTTTAATATTTTATTTTGTGTGGGTTTTTTTTATGGTGTGGGGTTCATTAATAGATTGTTTTATATTTCCATCCTTTTATTTTTAATATTTTCTATTACTTCCTACCTACGTGTCCACAGTTAAGCTAATGAGCCACACGTGCTCAGTCTCCTGGTATAAAAGGAGACAGGAGTGCCAGCACAGTTGTTGGCACAGCAGGATTGTTACAGCAGATATCACGGAGGCTCAGAACAGCGGCGCCTCAAGGGGAAAGCAGCAAAATTGACATCAAGGAAACCTGGAACTAACCCTGGAGTTGCATTGCTGGAGCTGGCATCAGACATGGAGGGGGAGCTGGACCCAGTAAAAGGCAGTTTATTGGGAAACACAAATGATGGAAGACTGACTGCTGCAATGGTTTCTTGACCATTTGGTTTTAGATTGTGGTGCCTGTGGACATAATTTTCTGTAGACAGCTAGTTTGCTCTGTGTGATCGGCTGGTTTTATAAATTAACAATTTTAACTGTTTAGCTGCCACCTCACTTCCTCCTTATCAATCCTCAGGATGTCCTGAGGATTGATAAGGAGTGTCCAGACTCACATACAACTCACTATAAACCTTTTCCTTTGCCACCACTCTTTGCTGCATGCCTAACCTTCAAGTACTCCTGATTACGTCATTTCTCATTTCCTCACTCCTGTTTACTTACACAATTTCACTTTATCTTTGCTAATCGCTTCCTTTAAAGACCTTTCTGTACACCTTCATTTAAGGCTCCTTATTCTCGTTCCTCTGTCTAGAGGATACACCAAACACCTTGGCAGTTTCCTTCACCACTACAGCGTACTTTCCCAGTCATCTGGTAACTCTTCCCTACCACGCTGTCTCAACTCCTCCATGAACTCAGTGCAACATTCCTCCTTTTTCTGCTTCCACCATTTAACCCTTGCCTCTACCTTCATTCACTTCCTTTCTTTATCTCCAAAGTCATTCTGCAGACCACCATCCAACAATGCCTAGATACATTCTCCCCTGTCCCCACCTTGCAGTCTGCTATCTTTCATATTGCACTTTCTGCACAAGATGTGGTCCACCTGTGTGCACCTTCCCCCATTTTTATACACCATCTGTTCCTCCCTCTTCTATGTTTCCCAGATCCATTTATATAATTTTTGCAAAATCCACTACCATTTATCCTTCTACATTTCTCTCCTCAGCACCCAACACCTCTTTGAATCCAGCCTGTGGGGCATATGCAGTGATAACATTCAACAGTTCCATCTTCAATCTCATGATCCTGCCTGACACACTCTTCACCTCCACAACACTAGTCACATACTCTTACCCCTGCTCCATTTGTCTTCCTATCTGAAGCATGGTTGGCCAACAGGACCAGAGGTGGCCACTGTTAAACCTGGAACCAAACCTGAGATGAAACTCTCATTCTGGAAAATATTTTTGGCACAAATTGCTTTCCTGACACAACCCTCCTCATTTATCCGGGCTTGGGACCAGCACGAGGAGTACACTAGCTTGTGGCTCTCCCATGGCTGGTTTACTGATTAAATACAAATACTGATAAGTTAACATCTGCTGCTTTCTTCTTCTCTTCTTTATGTGCACATTCATTTTCATTTTGCCTTTTATAGCAGTGCTATAGCCAGCTCCTTCTGTCAATCTGCATACTTTGGTGAGAACAGTACTGGATGTATTTCTCAAGTGCATGACACAAGGGTTTCATGGTGCGACAATGTAATGATATTCATTGTCATGCAATCTCTAGTCGGCATATTTACTTGCACACTGATTTCACTGTACTATAAATATCATGGTTATGGTCACATTCAAGATAACATTGGAAACATTGTTGATATCTGTGTGTTCTCTCCTCTGGTCTCTTTTTTAGCTGTCAGTTCCTGTCATGTCAGAGGTGCTGGTATCACCAGTATTTGGCATCTGATGAAATGAGTTGTCTTAAACACTTCAGAAAACATCCAATTTCACTCTGATTGAAAAGTGTTCCTTTAATTTTTTTGAGCATTGCTTAAAAATGCTTGACAGTGCACACATTTAGATATAACAAAGATATTTATACCATTTTTATATATTTTCAAACATCTTTTTATAAGTATTTCTGGTTGGATGAGTAATGTGTGCAAGAAGAATGTGAAAGAACCAAACAGAAGAGTCCATAGGTGTATCTGTCTTTTATCTATTTTTATTTTCTGTTTTTTTTGTTTTGTGTTTTTCCTTATTTGGATGTTTTGCAATCCCTCCTTGAGAACATCTGTCTGTTGTTAAGGAAGGTTAAATGGATAAAATAGATAATGTGGTGTGATTTTCTAATAAAGAGGTACTAAACCACCCTCGCTTCTTCTTTCTAAATTATTTTCACACATTACACTGCTGATGCAGATGTTTTCTTTCCCCCTTCACACCACAGTAAAGTTCACACAGTTTAAAAGACGAAGTTTAAATGTCAGAGACGAAACAGCCCAGCAAAACCGATTAAAAAACATTCAGTGAAGAGAGACGTGTGGGGCGCTGAAGGACAGGTTAGTCCTTCAAACCTGCTTTTGTTCAAGACACAGCTTATGTGCTCAACAAGATCACCAAACTGGACAGGGTACAGAGACCGTTTTAGCGAAATGAATGCTGAATAATCACATCTAACTATAGACCATGAACAAGGCCTCGCTGCACTTGAACATTTTTAAGTGCTTGCCCTGAATTTGAAATGCCCCCTGGTGTCTTTCTATCATCATTGGTTGAATTGATTGAACATTTTAATTTTCCAGGAAAATTTTCCAAGATCAAAGGATCTGCTATGGGGGTTTGTTATGGTCCGTATATAGGCCTATACCTGGGTGGATGGGAAGAAGACTTTCAAACTCATTATTTGGTCGGGACACTACATCAATATTTGTTTGCTTTGGTCAGATAACATAAGCAGCAGAGTTACAAGTGTTTTTTTTAAATAACATTAATAATAGACTATCCTAGTGTTAAAGAATCTTTGAAGTATAGCAAAGACCCAAAACCAGAGGACACTGCAAGTGCTGTCATTGCAGTAATTGTTATAGGGTTATGGCACAAAGGTGGAGAGGGGAGTCATTTGCAATCTATAGGTTAGCGTGTCCCAGCTGCAAAGTGTTTTGCACTTGTAGAACAGGAAGATGGTTAGCAGAGAACAAATATGCCATACACACAGGTAACGTTAAATGCCCCGTCACTAAGCACTACCTGGACTTTCAAAATAGTCACCCTTCTGCAAGCCATTGACCTAATTCCTTTTTCAATACGCAAAAGTAACAGACAAAATAATCTTAACCAAAGGGAATCTTTTTGGACTTATAAATTCCAGACCACTAAATATTGTGGCTTAAATGAGGACTTAGAATTTACTTATTTTAAATAAACTTTTTTTCTTTGGTATAAACCTTATTTGCCTTTGAAAATGCATTTATGTTACCCGTGGTTGATGCTGCTGTGTGATCTTTTCTTGTCTGATGTGGAGTGAATTTAGTCAATCTTTGCTGATATGTTTTTGGCCTCTTGCATATGTCTGGGTTTTTGAGGACTCCTCCTGTTGGTGGAGCTATCCTGGTGGAATTTTGCTTTCTCACCCTAGGTGGAAGTTTGCTACGAGTGCAACACCACATGTGGAAGGCCTCTATTGGTGGAAAAACACGAGAAAAGATCCAAAGTGTTCACGGACTCTGTTTCAGTCCCTGATAAAGGCTTGTCTGCTGAAACACACTGGAGTTTTAGGTTGAATGTAACCATGCTGTGAGAATAAAAGCATTTCAATTTTTTATGAAAATTGACTGCCTTGGAGTTTGTTTTTTTTGTAATTTAATTTAAATGTGTCCCTTCCAAAGAGCACCTCAAATGGAAGTGCTTTGAATCCAGGAAGTACTCCTTCTTAAATCAATTTGAAGTCCTTCAAACAGTTTCTGGTCTGTTTAAAAGTTGAAATCATGCCATGAATCAATCATCTTTTGTGTGCTGATGACTTGTCTCCTTATAGTTCAGGCTCTACAGAGTCTGCTCACATTATGGTTCTGGTTATATTTCACTCTACAAAGACCCACTGCTACAGCCAAGGAAGATCAGAGGCTCATTTATCCTCAAGTGTTCAAATCAATTCAATTTTATTTATATAGCACCAAATCACAAGTCACCTCAAGGCTCTTGTTCAAAGCAAACTTCAGGGAAAATCTTTAGGAATGATTTATGCAAATGTACACACAAGCAAATGTAGATTTTATGTCCTTTTCAGAGCCCTAACTGCACAGACACACAGCCAGGGTCATCTGATGACTGAGTTACACACACACACACAGAAACTGATGATTCTACAGAGGTTTCAAACATTTTAACATTTATTGAGCCTTCCAGACACAAACTAGTCGACCAGTAACTGAGGCTGGCTCATCAGCCATCGGTTGAATCATTGTGCAGGATGACATTGACAGTATCGCTCCATTCACTCCACTGAGATGATCCAAAGCAGGTGTTTGTTATTCGTGTCCTCATTCTGACTCTATAGGTGCTCGTCGGATCCACAGTCGGCTTTCTGTAGGACTGCTGTGCGATCAAGTACTCTGGTTGTTCCTGTTTTGAAAAGATTAAAAAAAATCTTAGGACTGCTCTGAGTCTCAACTTCTATTAACTCTCTGAGGTCTGAGTACAGCTGAAGCTAACCTGTGCTATCAGAGTATGTGATCTTGGCAATTAGGGGACAATGAAGTAAAACTGTAACCACTGTGGACATGTTTTACACAAAAAAGCAATTTTTGTTTTTCTCTAATTAAAACTTTGAAAATGTTTTCAACCTCACAGGTTTAAGATCTAGTTTGTCTCGTTCATTGTTCCGGTCACATGCACACCAAAAAGATCAAAGATCAGACATACTGTACCTGATCGCCAATGTCCAGCTGGTACTCAAAACAATAAGGGTTAGTGTCTTCTCTGGTGTGTGGCAGATCCCATGTTACAATCAGGGCTCCATCTTTGACTGATGCAGTGATGTTTGGAGGTGGAGAAAGGAGCTCTGTTTCACACACACACACACACACACATATAACATCAGTAAAAAATAAATGGACTGTGGACAAAATACCACCTCAGTCTAAACTGATGCTTCAGGTCACCAACAAATTATAAAAATACTGATTCCACATCTCTACACCTGGACCCGACCCCAAGTGTTAGTTGTAGCCCTCAAGAAGTCAAATGATAGAAAAATTTGAATTATTGATGGAGAGAAAAAGGTCACAAAGTTTAATTTGTGTAACATTTTGATAATGATTCATAGGATAACCAATGATCAATAAGAAGAGTGGCAAAAAAGAAAATCATGCCATCATGTTAATAACACCGTTTATGACATTTGAGTGCCTGTTGTAAAGTCTGTAATCTTAACCTCTTCAAACATATTCCTGTATATGAATATTCACAATGTCGGCAATGGAAAAGAAATGTCTTCAGCTTTCCATTTGAACCTGCATATTCTTTCTAAAGGACGTTGGTGGCTCTGTGGGTGACAACGTTTACTTTGTCTGTCTGTGGCCCAAACTGAAATGTTTCAGCAGCTGTTCACTGGGTTGTAGTGATATTATGCACATATAATTTAAAATGTCCAGACAATAAATCATAACAATTTTGCAATATTTACTTCATTGGATGGTACAAAATGTTGCAAAGGCATACACATGGTTTTCAGACAGTGGATCTTATACAGACAGAATGAATATATAACTAATGAATTAACTGTAATTAAGTTTAATGGTATTTCCTACAGATAATAAATACCTACTGATCCACAGACATCAGCAGGTATTTATTATCTGGCCAATAGTATTATCATTTATAACTACTCAGCAGTTTTGAAGTATTACCTAGCATGTCTGTGTCATACATGTAGGTGTAAGACATCCACCCGTTCTGCTGGGACATGTTAAAATGGAGGATAACGTCTGCCAGATACTCGCTGAGAGTCAAAGACGTTGATCCAACCCTTTCTGCAGAAGTGATGATTAGAGACTCAACCATGAGTTCATCATCACAAACGCTGGAGGAGGAGACAGAGGAGATGCAAAATCAGTACAGTTTATTGCATCTCATTTGTGAATAACAGCCTATTAAAAAAAAATAAGAGTACCTGACATTAACAGAAAGCTGAATATCCATCTCTAAAGTGTGGAAAGACCAGGAGCAGTTGAGCTCATTTGTTGGGTAGAGGAGGCAGATAAAATTCTCCTTTATATCTGTGAGCTCTTCGTAAGAATCCCACCCTGTTGAATTCTGTATGCGAACCATAGCCAGCTTCACATGCAAGAACATACAACCAGAAGATTTAAATACAAATAAAAAGTTGCTGAAAACAAGCAGCAACTGAAGGCAGCATGGTGGAGACCTGGCAGAGCTGCTCAAGGATGGAAACAGCATTTGGTCATTGTAGACTTCAGGTTGTCATTGACTGTGAGTTTATATGTATCAAAATGTCTGTAATTCCCAAAGAGTTCATGCAAAAATTGTTTTGTTTAAAATCCTCTGTAATTGTGTACAGAGATCTTATGGATCTAATGGCAAGAGCACCATGTTTGTAAGGTGTGTGAAGGCCTTTAGAAAAGAAAAAGGCATATTTATTCTCACCCCATCATCCATACTCTCCTGACAGACATTTGAAGTGTGGCCCTTGGTCTCTGGGGGAAACAGTGAAAGGGAAACAGGAGATGAACCTGGACATCAGCCCGATTAATGCGAGGTTAAAAGAAAATCCTTTGTTTGGAGATAACACCGACTTGACTTTCACAGACATTCCTCTGACCCCATTTGTTCAGCATGTGCTTGCATTACAATCAATTCACCTACCACTCTGTGGGAACCACAAAACAAACAAGCTGGACCAAATTACAGGATGAATAGGAAGCAGCTTCATGTTCAGCCTACAAATAGAAAAACCCATCAGAACAAATAATGGTGTTTGAATACTTGCTCATGAAGTGTAATAATTATTTCCACATCTTTTTTATATTTCTTTTGTATTAACATTGATATTAACTACACTAAACAGGACCCCTGACAGCACAGAGACACAGCCCGGGTCATCAGATGACTGAGTCTCTCTCTCTCTCTCTCTCTACACACACACACACACACACACACACACACACACACACACACACACGCACACACAGATATTAATCAGCATGCAGTCTTCAGAGGGAACAGGAACAGCCAGTGTTGTACCACTTTGCAAAAAGTAATTTCCTGTGTTTGATGCTTCCCCTTTCACTCGCTTACATATAAAAGCTGGGCACATCTCAGTGCACATAATCGCAAAGAAACTTCTTTCCTCACACGAGTCTTAATTCTCCCCTGTGATACTTTCTCTTTGACAACAGAAATATTTCCACTGAAAACAAATACTTTTACATTTTCCACAGAAAACAAAGAACAAGTTTGTTTTGTTTATACATTCAGATGCTAAATAGACCCCAACTATGATCCACCGCTCTGGGTTAAAGCTCGTATGAGTCAAAGCTAACACAAAAGCCACCTGTCAGTTATATTATGTTAACAATACTGTAAATAGCAGTAATAAAAATGTGCTACCTTCTGTTGTTGTGTCTCTGCCGTCACTGACTCTGATTCTCTGCCTGAGGATGATGACACATTTCTGGAGAAAGAAGAAGCATGACATCACATACTGTAGATTCAGGAAACCAGGAAATCTTTCTGTGAGTTTTTTCTGCCTCTCTCGTGCATGCTGCAAGATCCATCGATTATCCAGTCATTATTTTCCACTTAACCTTAGTTCAGTCATGATGACAGCAGAGCGTTCCATGCATCTTTCTCCAACCAACATTTTTCAGCTCCACCTGGAATAATAATAACAGCATAACACAAAAACAAGAAGACACAGCAAAAACAGACTCACTGCTGTTTTTTGTTTTTTTTGTTTTGTTTTTTGGAGTTAGTAGCTGATAGATTACAGTACTCTAAAACTAGATTAAATACAATTCTCCCTAATCTCTCTTCACTGTGCAATAGATGTCAGGCAGCAGAAGGCTCTCTAGCACATCTTTTTTGGTTTTGTCCAAAATTACATAATCTTTGGTCTCTCATCTTTCAGTGGTTTTCATCTGTCTTTAACATCACTGTCGCACCTGATCCTGGAACTGCTCTGTTGGGATACTCCATTACTCTGAAAAACCTGGATTGTAATATACATACTGCTCTGATGATTGAAAAGAAGTGTATTCTGAAAATGTGGAAGTCTGATCTAGCCCCCAAGTTTGAGACCTGGCTGACTGAACTCCAAAGTATCCTGCATGTGGAAAGACTGAGATGCAAATTTTCTGGTGACATTCTGAAGTGTTCTAGGATGTGGAACCCAGTGTTAGAACATGTGAATGACCAATGATGCTCCTTTTACTCGACCACCTTACTTAAATGTCTTCCAGATAAGGCGGACAGGGGAGCAGGTGACACAGACACGATTTTTGCCCCAGCCCTTTATTTATTTATCTTTTATTGTTATTTTATTAATGTTTTGTAATTTTCATGCTTGTGTAACATTGTGGGTTTTTATTGTCTTTGTTTCTTTTTCTTTGTTTGTTTTTGTTTTTTTGTTTTGTCAGTTATTTTTGTTTCTCCGTTAATATGTTTCAGTGTCCTTTGATATAATTCTATTTGATAATCTTGATAAATAAAGCGTTTAAAAAATGTAATTAAAGAAAAACAATGAATGAAATTAAACAGAAACAGGTCAAAAAATTAGGTATTACTACTAGAACAGGGGTGGGCAAACTACGGCTCAAATCCAGCCCGCCGAAGATTGGTACAAAATGGCCCAAATCATATCATAATTAGGACTGATGTCGAGGATTCTGAGAATTGCTACAACAAACTAACACCAGACTTTGATGCACTGGCAAAAACAACACAGTTCCCACTAAAAGTAAATGTAAGTATTAAAGCTGTAATGTCTTTTTTATGTTTGTTTTATATGTATGCATCTAGTCAATGTGGCCCCAGAGCCAAAACATTTGCCCACCCCTGTACTAGAATCTAGTGGGTGGCTATTGTGAGGAAGTAAAAAAAACAAACACACAAACAAACAAACAAGCAAAAAGGATGGTTTGCCATAGACCCAAGACAGCAAGACTCAGGGTTTTTCCTTCAGTTAAGTATACATAACTAATACATAATCTATAGTGTGTTACAGAAATCTAAAACAAATGGATCTGCACAAACAGGGTGTCTTTGTGATGTTTTCATTTGCCTAAAAATACAATATTTCTCTATGTTTCTATATCTACGGAACGATACGTAAGATATCGGCTGCACACACTTAGCATTTGGTCACAAAGGAAGCACACACAAAGTACACAAGCATTATACAACAACAGCTGTTGTAAAAAGAAAAACAAAAGATTTACAAACCATCTCGATGCATATTCACAAGCAAAGCAAGTTCAAGAGATCAACAACGGACTGTTGTAATGCACTTTTATGCACATTTATGAGTAAAGGATGGGGCGGGGCCTGAAAAAGTGGTCTCACTTTATTCTTATGCACAAAAGCGTTCTTGTGATTCACACTGATGAAACTTTTTAACATGCTGAATATAAATATAAATTGCACTCTCTTGATAACCAAAGCCCCTGCTGTCGTTTTTTAAATCTCTTTGCAGTCTCTACCATCCACCAGGGGGTAGTGCAACATCTCATACTAATGACAGCTCTGAAGGACAGCCCCATTTTAGACGAAGGAGGCCAGTCTCACTGTTGACATATCGCATTATTGCGTTTTTTTAAATAGCTCTAAATTCTGTATTGCAGGGTTTTTGCTATTCGCCGGATTTTGCGGTATAATATGTATTTATGCAACTCCCCATAACTATGTTCATCACTCGGACGAAGAGATCAGTTACTTTAGCGGAAATAGAAGTTACGGCTGAGGGCGAATATACTGCAGCATAGCTATGTCTATGTACTGCACCACCTGATGAAGCACCTGATGACGTGGTGCCGTCAGAAGAGCTGTAAATCTCTTCTTGTCTGTGCAGTACTGTACATTCATCCAACCCGTCATCACGCCAGCAGTACTGCACAGCGACATATCTCATCATCTTCATGAATAATCTTGTAGTAAGAGAGTGGGAAAGGTTTATAGGACTGTGGGGTTTATAAAACCTTAAAATAAATAAAAATAACGCCTCTACTTTGCGGTTTTTCACCTGGAGCGTATCCCCTGCTATAGATGGGGGAGTCACTCTATGACTGTATTATTTATTAGGACAGTTGTTATTTTCAGAAGTGTATTTATTACCAGTAAAGGAATGTTTCCTGTTTAGATATGGTACAAAAGTAAGTTCCCTGACCGGGAATCGAACCCGGGCCGCGGCGGTGAGAGCGCCGAATCCTAACCACTAGACCACCAGGGAGCTACCGATAGGGGGCCGTCTAGTTATATGGACTACGAGGTCCAGATTGTCGGCTTCGAGCCATGTTTCTCAGAGTGTGGAACAGGGAACTTCCGATAGTTGGAACATTTCAAACGACGTTAGATAACTTATACTTGTTACTTAATTAAATCTGTATTGTGATGCTCTTTGTTTCAAGTAGAGCAGTTACACCGTGTAACCGTTCTGTAAGGCTAATTCAGCATGTCGACCATGGATAGAGTGAGTCATTCAAACGCGTCTGTCCGCAGACTACAGGCTCATCCTCAACAAAGTCCATGTGGATGCGCTGATAACGGAACAGGGGGTGCAACAACCTAAAAGCATCAATAAGGAAGATGTAGAGGGACTCGCTGATGAACTTGTGGATACGATAATAAGCAAAGTGGAAGACCGCGGTGAAGTTAGTTTCAAGTTGGATATTGGATACTCAAGCTCTGCGGAGTTAGCGGCATCTAGCTCACGGTTGATCCGATTGAGGGACTCAGATTTCGGCCAGCCGCTGTCTGCCGCTCCCTCCTCTCACGCGCGGGGGTTCACTTAGGGACCATCAGAGAAACAAAAATAAATAAAGTCCTTATTTTGTGACCACCTGTGACGAAACTAATATCAAATCATGACAACAGATTACATCGATGAGGCACACACATTTTTATTCAATTTTAAGCCATTTTCAATTTTATAGCAATTTTTAAATCAAAAACTGTGATTTTTCTTCAATAGCTTCCAGGTCTGAATAATAATAATAATAACAAAAACGAGGTGCATAAGCACACATTTCCTGCACACCAAGCACAATAACAAAGTAAACAATTGTACACCAAAAAAGAGGGGAAAACTGATCAATCTCATCTACTGCCTTATTATTATTGAACATCTTCTCTGTGCAGTATGTAATTTAGAATCATTGACAAACCAAACCATTTTCCGCATGTATTTATTTATTTATTTATTATCATTTCATAGATGGAATTACTCAGGCAGATAATTTTTAAATATGGGATACAAAGAACAAATACATGAAACACAGTTGGATTGCAGATCATTTGAGGAATTGTTCCAACACACGTTAAGAAGTGTTATTATTCACATGAAAGGTCCGTCACATCTGCAGGGCTTCATTTAGCTGTGCAACAACCATTGTGGCCAGCAGGTGTCACCCAAGAGTACTGAATGAAACTTCGACTAGCGAACCCATTTTTGACACAATGGTTCAAAAAGGTTCAGAGCTTCAGAAAGCCTCGTTTTGCCATCACTAGAGCAAACCCCTTCCCATATAAATACAATGATTCATAAACTAAGTGCCCCCTAGTGTCCAAACACAAAACAAAAGAAAATGTCTCTTACATATAGTGTCTTTCTATTCTATTTTATATCGTTTTTTTATTCATCCTTCTTCTCTGCACTGAGCTGCTGTAATGCACAAATTTCTCCGTTGTGGAATCATTAAAGTTTTATCTTATCTGCTCTTCCGTGGATCGTAAATGGATCTTTGTTGTTTCATCTAGGACAGTGGTTCTGACACTCACTAGTCCTCAGCCACCTTCCTTCCGCTTAGCGTACAGTCTCAGGGTGCTGGATTTGGGGTGAAACCCTCCATGCATGGTAAGGAGCTTTCTTGCCTTGATGTCAGTGGCTTCTATCTCCTCCTTTGGACATCTTATTATCCCAGCAGCTTATTATCTGACAAATGGCTTGCGCACAGATAATGCACAAGCCTACAGCACAGCAAAGGCTAACCTGAAGCAGGGCATCAAGTCGGCCAAACACAGCTACAAGCTGATGGTCGAATAGCACTTGTCAAACTCCAACCCCCAACACATACGGCAAGGCATTCAGGCCATCATCGACTAAAAGCCCATCACACCTGGACAATAAGACTCTGCAGAAAGTTGCTGACCTTTGAATTAATTTAAGGAATTTAAACGTAATTCAATGTTGAGCTTGAGGCAATGAAATGACTTCAATACTGGAGTAAGATAGAGCTGCAGCCCTGACATTGTTATAAAAAAAATGTCATATCTCTGTTAACACTGCCCTGA